>JAJIBD010023176.1:207500-234966 GCA_021461705.1 Cryptotis parvus | reverse complement strand
TCCCAATGAGGGGTCAGCAAAATACATAAAACAACTGCTAAGAGACCTCAAAGAAGACATTAACAGTAGCACAATAATAGTTGGAGACTTCAACACTGCTCTATCAACGATGGATAGATCAACAAGACTGAAACTCACCAAGGAAATATTGGACCTGAAGGAAGAAATAGAAGGAAGAGAGCTAGTGGATATATACAGGGCTTTTCATGCCAAAAAAAGCTGAATACACATTTTCTCTAGTGCACATGGAACATTCTCCAAGATAGACCACATGCTGAGCCACAAAGCATACCTCAATAAAATAAAAAGATAGAAATTGTGTCAGCTATCTTTTCAGACCATGATGCACTGAAAATGGAAGTTAACCATACACAGAAACAGGGAGTCAAACCAAACACCTGGAAACTGAACAGCTCACTCCTGAACAACAAATGGGTCATAGAAGAAATCAAACAGGAAATCCAAAGATTTCTGGAAACAAATGAAAATGAAGACACCAACTATAAGAACTTGTGGGACACGGCAAAAGCCGTGTTAAGAGGGAAGTTTATAGCTCTGCAAGCATTCATCAGGAAACAAAAGGGCCCACATAAATAACCTGACTACACAGCAGAAGACATTAGAAAAAGAGCAACAAAAGGGAGCCCAACCCAGGCAGAAAAAGGAAATAATAAAACTTAGAGAGGAAATCAATGAGTTGGAAACCAAAAAAAAACAATCCAAAAGATTAATGAAACCAAGAGCTGGTTTTTTGAAAAAATAAACAAGATTGACAAACCATTGGCAAGACTTGTAAGGACAGGGAAATAGAAAACCCAAATAAACAGAATCAGAAATAAAAAGGGTGACATCACAACAGAAACCACAGAAATCCAAAAGATCATCAGAGATTACTTTGAGAGCCTGTATGCCATGAAACATGAGAATCTAGAAGAAATGGATCAATTCCTGAAGTCCTATAACCTCTCACGGCTGATACAAGAAGACCTCCAATACCTGAATAAACCTATCACCATCGAGGAAATAGAAACAGTAATTAAAAGTCTGCCCAAACACAAAAGCCCAGGTCCAGACGGATTCCCTAGTGAACTCTACCAAAACTTTAAGGAGGACCTACTGCCAGTCCTTTTCAAGCTCTTCCAGGAAATAGAAGAAAAAGAAACACTCCCAAACAGCTTCTACGAGGCACATATCACCCTGATATCCAAAGCAGGGAGAGACAACACAAAGAAAGAAAACTACAGACCAATATCCCTGATGAACACGGATGCTAAGATCTTCAACAAATTACTAGCCAACAGAATCCAAAGACTCATCAAGAAGATTATACATCATGACCAAGTAGGATTCATCCCGGGAATTCAAGGATGGTTCAACATTCGCAAGTCAATCAACATAATACATCATATCAATAAAAGAAAAAAATAAAAACCATATGATCCTTCAATAGACGCAGAAAAAGCATTTGACAAGATCCAGCACCTGTTCATGATTAAAACGCTCCAAAAAATGGGAATTGAAGGGACTTTCCTCAAGATAGTTACAGCCATCTACCAAAAGCCCACAGCAAGCATCATTCTAAATGGGGAAAAGTTGAAAGCCTTCCCCTGAGATCAGGGACAAGACAAGGTTGCCCCCTCTCACCCCTTTTTATTCAATATAGTACTGGAAGTACCTGCCATAGCAATAAGAGAAGAAAAGGACATCAAGGGCATCCAGATAGGCAAGGAAGAAGTCAAGCTATCATTATTTGCAGATGACATGATATTATACCTAGAGAACCTTGAACTCTCTACCAAAAAACTCCTAGAAACAATAGACGCATATAGTAGAGTGGCAGGATACAAAATCAACACCCAAAAAGTCAGTGGCTTTCCTATATACAAATAACGAAAGAGAAGAAAGGGATATTAAGGAAACTATTCCATTCACAATTGTGCCACAGAAAATCAAATACCTAGGAATCAACTTACCCAAGTATGTAAAGTATCTGTACAAAGAAAACTACAAGACACTGCTCCAAGAGATAAAAGAGGACACAAGGAAATGGAAACACGTTCCCTGTTCATGGATGGGGAGAATCAACATTGTCAAAATGGTAATACTCCCTAGAGCTCTGTACAGATTCAATGCAGTCCCTATGAGGATAACGATGACATTCTTCAAAGAAATTTACCAAACGCTCCTGAACTTTGTATGGAACAATAAACCCCCAAGGATAGCTAAAGCAATCCTCGGGAAAAAGAAGATAGGAGGCATCACCTTTCCCAACTTCAAACTGTACTACAAGGCAGTAGTGATTAAAACAGCATGGTATTGGAATAAAAACAGACCTGTGGACCTATGGAATAGAATTGAGTATCCTGACACCCAACCTCAAACACATGATCATTTAATCTTTGATAAAGGTGCAATGAGTCTAAAATGGAGTAAGGAAAGCCTCTTCAACAAGTGGTGTAGGGAAAACTGGGCAGCGACATGTAAAAAAATGAATTTGGACCTGTGTCTAACACCATGCACAAAAATCAGATCAAAATGGATTAAAGATCTCAATATCAGACTTGAATCCATAAAGTACATTGAAGAAAATATAGGAAAAACCCTCCACGACATTGAAGCTCAAGGCATCTTCAAAGGTGAAACATCACTAACAAAGCAACTAGAAGAAAAGATAAACATATGGGACTACATGAAACTAAAAAGCTTCTGCACCTCAAAAGAAATAGTGACTAAGATACAAAAGCAGTCCACAGAATGGGAAAGAATATTCACCCAATACCCATCTGATAAGGGGTTAATATCCAGGATATATCAGGCACTGGTAGAACTTTACAAGAAGAAAACAAACAACCCCATCAAAAAAATGGGGAGAAGAAATGAACAGAAACTTCAGCAAGGGAAGAAATTCGAATGGCCAAAAACATATGAAAAATTGCTCATCATCACTAATCATCAGAGAGATGCAAATCAAAACAACAATGAGATACCACTTTACACCACAGAGACTGGCACATATTCAAAAGAGCAAGAACAACAAGTGCTGGCGTGGATGTGGGGAAAGGGGACACTCATCCATTGTTGGTGGGAATGCAGGCTGGTACAGCCTTTCTGGAAAACAATATGGACTTTCCTCCAAAGACTAGAAATTGAACTCCCATTTGACCCAGCCATACCACTCCTGGGAATCTACTCTGGGAAGCCAAAAATACGCAGCGGAAACACCATCCCTACTTTTATGTTCATAGGAGCATTATTCACAATAGCCAGAATCTGGAAGCAACCAGAGTGCCCGAAAATCGATGACTGGATAAAAAAGCTTTGGTACATCTACACAATGGAATACTATGCAACGGTTAGGAAAAATGAAGTTATAAAATTTGCCTACAAATGGATGGACATGGAGAGGATTATGTTGAGCGAAATTAGCCAGAAGGAGAGAGAGACAGATACAGAATGACTGCATTTATCTGCATAACATAAATATATAGGTACATATTATGATACCAATATCCAAGGTCAAGTGAAACATATATCAGGAGGTCCTGTTAAAGGTGGAAATTATCACAAACGTGTGGGATTCAGAGGCTAGGTAAGACAGAAATGGAACAGTGTGCTAACAATTGTTGAGGGTACTAATGCCAACCTAGAACTGAGCATTAAATAGAGGCAAAAAGATACACATGACAACCCTTTAATGTATGTTCTGTAATCCATGGTCTGGGGGAAGGAAAAGAGAAAGAGAGAGAAATGGAAAGAAATCAAGAACCTGCCATGGAGCAGGGCTGGGGGGGGGTGGGGGAGGGAACCGGGGGCGTTGGTGGTGGGAGATGGGCACTGCTGGCGGGATGGGTGCTGCAACACTGTTTGACCAAAACCCAAATATGAACTTTTTAATTGTATATCGTTGTAATTTTTAAAAATAAAAAAATTAAAAAAAAAAAAGAATGCTGAGTCCCTGCTTTTGCCAGTCTTCCTAAGGTCTGTTCATCAGGAACGCATGAGGGGCCTCCATTTTCCACATCCGGACTTCCCCTCGTCAGAACTCCACCCATCAGACCAGCCTATCACAGCCTGGCTTGTGTGGCCGCTTGCTGCTATGCGGTTTATCAATAAATGCTGGATTTTGAGATGACTACAAGAATATGCTACCCGCACGGCAGAGCCTGGCAAGCTACCCGTGTCGTATTTGATATGCCAAATACCAGTAACAATTATAGACCTTATTCCCATGACCTGATGGAATGAATGGTTTGAGGCTCTTTATGTTCCTGGATCAAGCAGGTGCTCTTGGGCTCTACTTGCATGAGATAGGTCATTTGGAGATGTTACTGGTGCCGCTCCCGAGCAAATCGATGATGAAGCGGAAGACAATGGCTAGCCCTGCAGACATTTAGAGTTTATCACTTAAGTCTCTTTGTGTATATTCAATGGTGAGTTCTAGTCTGACATTACCATTTCACACACTTAGCAAAACACTGATATCTATTTATATTCCATTTATATTCCATTAATGAATGCAGTCATTCTATATCTGTCCTTGTCCTTCTGACTAATTTCACTCAGCATGATAGTCTCCATGTCCATCCATTTCAGGCTGGGCTCTTTCCATTGTGTTCTTCGAGTCATGCTGTTTTGCTTATTTGTTTGTCTGACTCCCCTAACTAGAATGTCAGTTGGACACCGCAGAATTTGCATTTATCTCGCTGAGGCTTAAATGAGTTCACAGAAATACTGTGCTTACTACACTGCCTTTTTGTCACCCTTGAACTTAAATTGTGGTCACAAGGAGCCCTACAGCCCCCTGTATTGGATGACTTGCAAGTAGTGGCACTGAGACCCTACTCTGGGCTAATTTCATTTTATCCCCTCTTGTCAACCTTTGGAAAATCAAAGTGTGGTTTCTTCCTTCCCTAAATATGTAGTCTGTTTTCATGACCTTCATAGCACTAACATCTGGTGGTCAGAGCCAGCTGTGTCTGAACTATGTCTCTGAATTGTGTCCCATCTGTGGGTAGAGACACTACCCCTGGGTAGAGATCTCTTTATCTTTTTTGCTAAGGCCTGTGCTTCTCACAGATTCCTTAAGGTGGAGAGTTCAGTCTTTTGCCACCTACTGGACTGAAAGGAGACAACTGATCAGATGTGGAATGCAAGGAAAGTGTGTGTGAGAAAGGGGGAGAGAGAGAGGGGGAAGGAGAGAGAACATAAGAGACAGATAGAAGATAGAAAGAGAGATGTTTAAGCTGCTGAGGTTGTCCACTCATCTCTGTGTAGGATATAAAAAAATAGTATGACACTATTATACAAAGCGACACAAAACCACCCAAAAAGACCTGTCATGGGTTGGAATCTACCACAAAGGTGTGGGGAGAGGAGGGTAGGTAAGATAGAGAAGGAACCAGTTAGACAATAATAGTTGGGAATAGTAACACTGGTCTAGAACTGAGTATGGACAGTAGGTAAAGGTATAAACGTGACAACCGTTCAATGTCTTGCAAAACACAATGAGCAAAAGGAGAGAGAAAGTGAGATACAAAGAAAATAGGTTCTGTTTTAACCATAGAGGCAGGTTGTGGGGGGCGGTGGATGGGTGGGAAATGGGGCACACTGGTGTTGGGAAATGTGCACTGGTGGAGGGATGGATGTTGGAACACTGCATGACTGAAACCCAATCATCAACAGCTTTGTAATGGTCTATTGTATAGTGATTGAATTAAAAAAAAAACAACTTGCTATAATGAAAAGCTTCAGTTTAGGTTAAACATAAATGACTATTTTAGGTAAAATTAAGAAAAAACAATTTCTGGGAAGGGAGCCATGAAAGACTGGGCTGGCTGTGTTCATGGCTCCTCCTGTTCCACCCAGAGATGCGGCTGCTGCTGATGGCAAATGGTTCACCCACATGCCCTTTGCACCTGAAGTGGGAGCCGGTTTTGTGGCTAGTGAAGTGGGAGAGGGGTAGATTCCTAAGGTATAAACCACACCTTAGGTTGGTAGGCGAACATCTGCCTTTTTGTATGGGGACACATAGTGATAGGCTTATTCAGGTATTGGAGGTCTTCTTGTTTCAGCCGTGGGAGGTTATAGGACTTCAGGAATTGATCCATTTCTTCTAGATTCTCATGTTTCACGGCATACAGGCTCTCAAAGTAATCTCTGATGATCTTTTGGATTTCTGTGGTCTCTGTTGTGATGTCACTGTTTTTATTTCTGATTCTGTTTATTTGGGTTCTCTCTTTCCCTGTCCTTACAAGTCTTGCCAATGGTTTGTCAATCTTGTTTATTTTTTCAAAAAACCAGCTCTTGGTTGGTTTCATTAATCTTTTGGATTGTTTTTTTGGTTTCCAACTCATTGATTTCCTCTAAAGTTTTATTATTTCCTTTTTTTCTGCCTGGGTTGGGCTCCTTTTTGTTGCTCTTTTTCTAATGTCTTCAGCTGTGTAGTCAGGTTATTTATGTGGGCCCTTTCTTGTTTCCTGATGAATGCTTGCAGAGCTATAAACTTCCCTCTTAACACGGCTTTTGCCGTGTCCCACAAGTTCTTATAGTTGGTGTCTTCATTTTCATTTGTTTCCAGAAATCTTTGGATTTCCTGTTTGATTTCTTCTATGACCCATTTGTTGTTCAGGAGTGAGCTGTTCAGTTTCCAGGTGTTTGGTTTGACTCCCTGTTTCTGTGTATGGTTAACTTCCATTTTCAGTGCATCATGGTCTGAAAACATAGCTGACACAATTTCTATCTTTTTTATTTTATTGAGGTATGATTTGTGGCTCAGCATGTGGTCTATCTTGGAGAATGTTCCATGTGCACTAGAGAAAAATGTGTATTCAGCTTTTTTGGCATGAAAAGCCCTGTATATATCTACTAGCTCTCTTTCTTCCATTTCTTCCTTGAGGGCCAATATTTCCTTGGTGAGTTTCAGTCTTGTTGATCTATCCATCGTTGATAGAGCAGTGTTGAAGTCTCCAACTATTATTGTGCTACTGTCAATGTCTTCTTTGAGGTCTCTTAGCAGTTGTTTTATGTATTTTGCTGGCCCCTCGTTGGGTGCATATATGTTTAGTAGTGTAATTTCTTCCTGGTGTACATACCCTTAAGAAATAAGAAATGGCCTTCGTTGTCCCTTCTAACCTTTTTCAGCCTGAAGTCTATATATATCTGATACTAATATGGCCACACCAGCCTTTTTGGAGGAGTTGTTTGCATGGAGAATGGTCTTCCAACCTTTGACTTTGAGTCTGTGTTTGTTCTGATCATTCAGATGTGTTTCTTGTAGACAGCAGAATGTTGGGTTCAATTTTTTAATCCATTTTGTTACTCTGTGTCTCTTAATTGGTGCATTTAGACCATTGACATTGAGAGAGATTATTGTCATCGGATTTTGTGCCATCTTTCTGTTTGTGGTTGTTGTGCTTATGGGTTTGGTCGTATTACAGTAGACCCTTCAGTCCTTCTTTTAAAGTTGGCTTTGAGTCCATGAAGTTCCTGAGTTGCTGCTTATCCATAAAGTTGTGTATCTTTCCTTCATATCTGAATGTGAGTCTGGCCGGGTAAAGAATTCTTGGTGAGGCCTGCAGTTCATTTAGCCTTTTCACAATATCCCACCATTGTTTTCGGGCTCGGAGTGTTTCATCAGAGAAGTCTGCTGTAAATCTTAGAGATGTTCCTTTGTACGTGATTTCCTTCTTTGATCTTGCTGCTTTCAGTATTCTATCTCTATCTATAGTTTTTGTCATTTTAATTAAGATGTGTCTTGGAGTATTCTTGTTGGGGTTTCTTTTAGCAGGTATCCTACTGGCCTCCTGGATCTTGAGGCAAGTGTTTTTTAGTTCCGGGAACTTCTCAGCAATGATGGCTTTGACAGTTTCTTCTTCATCAGGGTTTTCTTCTTGCCCTTCTGGGACCCCAATGATCCGTATGTTGTTTCTTCTGGCTTCATCCCGATTATCTCTTGTTGTCTGTTCGGTAATTGTGAGTCTTTTTTCTATCTTCTGGTGTTGTGTAGAGAATCTTTGGAACTCGTCTTCGAGATCACTAATTCTTTCTTCAGTAGCTATTATTCTGCTATGATGGCTTTCCACTGTGTTTTTCTTTTCATTTACCTCATTTTTAATATATGTCATTTCCATTTGCATTTTCCTCACTTCTTCTAACATGTCCTCTTGTATTTTATTGAGTTTGCATTCCATTGCTTCTTTGAATTCCTTATGACTCCTTAACATTTCTTTCCGAAATTCCTTATCAGAGAGGTTATACAACTCATTGGTATTGCTTGGCTCATCTGGACTAGTGACTTCACTCACAGAGCTGGATGAAACTTTGCGTTGCCTCACCATTATGACTATTGTAGGTTGCAAATGTGGGGTCTTGGATGACAAGATAGTACAGTTAGTAGGTGTCTGGTCTGTTTGCGGGGTTTGGGTAGGTAGCAAGGATGTAGGAACCAAGTTTCACTGGTACCTCATGCAAGATAGGTAGTAAGAGGGTCGCGCGGACACGCTTAGCGTCCGCGCGGTTTTGAGTTTTGGGATGATCCCGGAGCGCAGCGGCCAAGGGTCCGCAGTGAAACGAAGGCAGTTCGCCTTGGTTCCCGTTGATGGAGTTTCCGCTCTTCCCTGGGGCAGTTTGGGTCCGCGGAGACGCAGGGGACACGCACACACCTGGGGGGAGATTTTCAGCTGGTCCCGGGAGCGCAGCGCCCAAGGGTCTGCAGTGAAACCAAGGCAGTTCGCCTTGGTTCCCGTTGATGGAGTTTCTGCTCTTCCCTGGGGCAGTTTGGGTCCGAGGAGACGCAGGGGACATGCACACACCTGGGGGGGATATTTTCAGCTGGTCGGACTCAGCATTCTTCAGCATTGATTTAGAAGCAGCAGCGGCCATTTCAGCAATCCTGGGTAGGCTGTCCAGTCACTGCCATCGAGTGTAGCTTCTTATCCAACACTTCAGGCCTTCAGGTCACAGAGAGCTGCAAGTTTCTGGGGAACCCTCAGAAGCAGACCAAGGATACTCATCAATGAGGAGGTAAGGTGGAATTCAGTCTGCAACTAGACCCAGCGTTCAGGAAGTTCGAGGAACACCTCTTGCACAGAAAAAGACTGTGAAGGTGGAGATTTTCCTGCTTCTGGAGAGCCTGTGTCAGGTGATAACATTACAGAGCAACTGAGCAACATGTTCATGGTCAGCCTGTAACTTCCACCCTGAGCGGTGCCCCAACACCTTTCTTATACTTGTTTCTTCCAGCAATCTACGCACATAGATATGAACAGCTCAAGAACAAGATGACTAGAGAGTATGTCATGCAAAAGACATTTCCCAGAAAAGGAAAATGTCTAGCCACAATGTGTAAAAGAAGAGGGATAGTGATGCAGAGACAGAGAGAGACAGAGTGAAAGAGAGGAAATGGGGATACTTACTATTGAGACAGCCTGGGGTGGATGGGAGGGGGTGTGGCACGTTGGTGGTGGGAATGGGGCACTGGTGGAGGGATGGTGCTGGAATACTGTATTACCAAGAACCAATTATGAACACCTTTGTAATTGTATGTCTCACGGTGGTTTAATAAAAAAAAAAATCTAAAAAAAAAAGAAGAAGAAAGAGCCCAGCCTGAGAAACGTTTGTGAGACTTTGGGCAGGTTGAGATTTTAGTACTGGTATGTCTAATGGGGCTCACGACTGCATACTCTGATACCACCCCTCCACCAGAGGATCCCCTCCCCATCCTGCACCATCCACCAAGCTCCATTCTGTAGACCAGTGCTGGTGCCTTCGGGCATTTGTTATACTCTTACAATGTGACTCAATGCCCCACATGAAAGAGATCACTCCTCATGCGCATGACACATATGCAACATGTCTTTGTGGAGTGAGTACAGGGATCTAAAAGATGCTCATTTGTCATCACTATTATTTAACTTCAAAAATGAATGAACTATGACCTATAGGGCCCAGGAAAGTGAACATGCCAGGTACAAATATCAGACTGTATTAACCTGTTTATACAAAATATTCAAAATATGGAGATCCATAGAAAGTATGTCCTTCCTTGAAGGGTCCAGATCTTTACTGGAAGAGAGAGCAATGAGAATACTTTTAAATTGATTATGCGAAAGATGGCATGTCTCTGCAAATTTACCAAATGCCATTGAACGGCACACACCCAGAGATGAGGTTGGTTAGTGATGAGGACTTTGAAAGAGAGAGGTGGCAAGAGACCCTATTCAAGTTGTAGAGTCCAGGCCTAGCATGAACCAGGACTGAGTTCAACCAGCAATATCAAAAAATAAAAGAATGAAAAGAACTTGAAAAGAGGGACAACAAAGTACATACCAAAACAGGCAACACAAAGAAACTCCCATACACCTTAAGTGAACTTCTTTCTCCCAATTTTACTAGTGTCCCAGACATTGTGCTGAATGGAGATGGCCACCCGGCTCTGTCCTCCTTTTCCCAGGACTGGGGACAAGAATAATGGAACTAAGCCCTAAGTTGCTGTCATGAGCTCCTATGCCCTACATCCCCCAGTCTCCTGGGCTCTCCAACACATGAAGCCCCTCAAAAGGCCCTGGAGCTAAGGGTACCAAACCTCACCAAAACTCTCCAATCTTCACCAAACTTCACAAACACTCAAGTGTTCTGTAGCTATAAGTTACCAAAACTCCTGGGCCAAGTGGAGGGCACATGACATTCTCCAGAAAAGTACAGCATAAAAGTGCTGCTTGCACACAGATGACTTTGAAGTAAACCCTGAATACTGCTTGGTGTGGCCCCAAGCTCACCACCCACCTCCACCTTTCCACCCCCATATATAAAGTTTTAGCTACAGATTATAATTTTCTATTCATGTGAATACACACCCACTGCACCAATGAGGACACTAAGGCATACAGGGAAGACACAGAAAGGGGCCCCCTCCCTCAGTAGGGACTGATGCTGAGGGAGCCAGGGTGGTCGTTATCCCTTCATGGGCTCCCCCACTCCCACCATCCATCACTGAGACCCAGGGTTGATACCTGCTGTCTCATCCCTCATGGGACCTCTCAGGAACTATGTCTTTGTTGTTCAAGAAGGACAGCGAGCTTGGTCAGAGACCTGGCCACCACCCCTACTTGCACTTCTGCCTGGTGAGGAAGAAGCACAGACACCACCCCTGATCTTGGGACACCTCGGTCATCCCCACAGAGCACTCGCTCATAGATATGCTGGAACCCAGCTCCCAAGATCCAGGTACCTTCAGACGGACTGTGGGTGGTGGAAGGAAGGAGGGTTTCCAGGTGCTGCCGGGGAAGAAGGTGTGAAGCCAAGCAAGTGCACGCCCCTCGGTCAGGCACACAGAATGCCCCAGCCTGAATGGTCAGAAGAGATGATGGACCGTGATCTACTCTCCTCCGCCGACAGGAACTGTTACAGACGTCTATGCTTCTCTCGAATATTTCATCTTCCATTATATAGCAAACTATCATTCCACACAAATAGGTATTTCTGATCTTCATAAATGCCATCACGCATCTAAATAGGATATTTATATTCCAACCATTCTTTAATTCCTCAGAAATTTTCAAAGAGCTGGTCAAACCATCCTGAAAAAAATGTTTTCTCTATAATAATGATGATTCAACCTGTCCCTGGGGTTTCTCCTATCTCTCCCCATCTGCATTTCTTTTCTGCTGTTTACCAAAGTGTCACAGGACTAGCAGTTTAAAGCAACATTCATATACTACTTTACAGTCAACAGAACAGTGTTCAGATCAATGAGTCTAGATCCTCCACTTTGAGTATCACAGGGCTGAGCTCAATTCTGAAAGTTTCAGGAAGAACTTGACTCCAAGTTGAATCAGGTCATTAGAAACCAGTCCCCTAAACTTGTAGGAATAAGGTTCTTGTTTCTGTGCTGACTTGGAAGACAAGTCATTGGAACCCCTTTCCTGATGGGGTCCTGATTCTTGGTTCTTTGAGTACCTCCTCATATACCTTTTCATGTGGCCACATCCTTATAGCCGAGATCAGAGGCATTTAGGGTGGTTTGACCATAGAGACCATGTCCTTTGAGATTGTCAAAAATGTCACATGAAATATTTGTGTCCAGCTATCAGTAGTATTTTAAATTCTTCTCTTCATTATGTATAGATTAGGTATAGAAGTATATTCTATTTTAAGATGTTCCACTTAATACTGTATAATTACATGAATGAGTCACATTTACAAAATTATGTTATGGGATTTATGGGTCTTCAAATATGCCTATAAATAATGCCATGCCATTTTAGTTTCCTTTCCGAAACTGACATCCCTCAAAGACATATCTATACATAATAGACACAGTAGGGCAAGATTTATTTGAAGTTATTTTAGTATTTACCGAGTTTTCAAGAACATCTTTAAATTCCATGGCCCACAGGTATATATCCTTATTACTAACATTTAGCCACATTTCTTGGGTTATCATCATCAAACTTCTTTCTATCATAAATCTATCTTATTTTTGGTGCATTTTAGAGTAAATTTATGACATTGAACTTCACTCATACTTGAATATACTCCACTAAAAATTAAATTCAGAATTATATATGTCAATGACCACAGAACAATATTCAGTTATACTATGTGTATGCAACATTTTACCTTGATGAAAAGTACCATCTTTAGCATACTGTTTTACAAGTTAAACACAGGCATACATATTTATGCATAAACAAAGGCATAAACATTCCTTGGTCTTTGTTAATCCCCACCAGGAAGGACAGAGAGGAGGGGGCATGGTTCCTGGAATCCCCCAGAACATCACAGCACATAAGAGTAGCGCCCTCCCCATCGGAACTGACTAGTTCCCCACCCCTCAGCTGAGTCAGAAGTTAGGCCTCAGCCAAGTGCTGAAGCAGTGAGATGCATCCATACAGGGCTGATAGTGGCATCTTGGCTTCCAGATCCCAGGCAGACCTATTACTATTTCGGTCAATGTTCAGGCCACACTCCTCCAGCAGGTCGTAAGTGACATCCACCCCCTCATCCTGCAGAGGGTGAGAAGCTCGAGTTTGACAGTGAAAGGGATTCTCCAGGGGGTATTTGAAGTGAGGCTCCAAGATACTCCTTATCTGTGAGAAACAGTAACACATGATCCAGGTCAGTCTTCTGGGTTGGCAAAAGAAAGTCATCTGTCCCAAGGCTATGCAAAGAGGAAAGTTATGTATGGAGTCGAGTCACAGGATGAGAAACAATCCTTATCACATCCTGTGTGGAGTGTGAACCTCTCCACATTACCCAAAATCATCAAGTTCTTTAGCTACTAAATAATGAAACACTTGGCTTGTATTTTTCAAAGTCCATATATAATGTGTGCATGTACACTTGTATGTATTTACACATATACAAGATTATATATATATATAAAGTATGAAAAAAGAGAAATATACAAATGCTTAACTCCATAACTAAAGCAGCGCTTAATTCTGATCCTCTGAATCCCTGAAATATGTCTCTGTGGGTGTTTTAGGATGGTGGGGACTCTATGAAGTGGTTGGCATGGAAACTGAAACCCTCTGAGGTAGGCTCATACCCAGTGACCTGCTCTCTGGAGGGACATGAGCCAGGGCTGTCTAGAGACCACATAAGGTGGGATCTCCTCTCTGCACAAAAACCTGGGCTGTTTCTTCTTTCTCAGATTCCTTCTTATCCCGGGTACCCTCACTCTCCTCCCTGGATGCTGCTCCCTGAAGTTTTCTCACCAGCTCCCGCTGATGGAGCAGGATCTTCATCTCCATGGAGCACACCAGCAGATCATGTTGGGTGTCGTTCAACACTGAGGAAAATGAGATATGGGGAAAGTGAAGGAAACACAGGAAGTTTCTCCCCCTCTGTGAATAGGATCATCTGTGAGAAGAAAACTCAAGGCTGAAGAATTAAAGCCTTTTGACCTGAGAATTCCCTATCCTTGGATGATATCTTTCTTCCCTTGGGATGACCTCCAAGAGCTACAAAATATGGTCCAGGAAAAGGGATTCTGACACCAGAAACTTGAGCATCCAGCCACTAATGAGGTAAACGAAATGGGCTGGTGTTTCGTAGACTCAGGCTCTATGTTATATGGCTAATTTATCAGAGTGGGCCCTAGTGTATAATGAGATGTGAGAATAAAAGTCATATTATTTTGACGGTCTTAGAAAAGTGACATGTAAAATCTCCTTTTTAGACTAGAGTGATAGTACAGAGTGTAGGGCATTTGTCTTACACGAGGTCAATCAGGGTTCAATTCCTAGCGTCTCATATGGTCTCTGAGCATGCCACGAATAATTCCTGAGTGGAAAGCCAGGAATAAACCCTAAGCACTGATTAATGTGGGTCAAAAATAATATCTATATCTCTATTCTTAATGGAAATATTCCTTTTACCAGTTCTCTAGCTCAATAGGCAAGAGGACAAGCTTTGCGTGCAGGAGGCCCATGCCCTAACCCTTTATCACATGTCCCCTGAGCACTGAGACACGAATATACCAAGACGTGCCACCCTAAAACAGTTGGAATTTCAGTCTCCCTTTTTAGGGAGTCTACAGTTAGATTTCAAGGCTGCACACAAAACTGTGGCTCTACAGTCAATGATCTCCAAAATTGCTCTTACCCATCAAGGCATCAAGGAGATAAAGGAGGCAGTGTATTGGAAGAGTCTGTACATTTTCTGAGTCCTTTCTCAGTTTATTTAGAATGATTCCACCAGGGCCATCCAAATTACCCTGGGGAAATTCATTCATCTGTGGAAGATCAGTATTATTGTTACTAATAATAACCGTAGTATTATTGTCATATAAAAA
The DNA here is from genome assembly GCA_021461705.1 of Cryptotis parvus. Classification (NCBI taxonomy): domain Eukaryota; kingdom Metazoa; phylum Chordata; class Mammalia; order Eulipotyphla; family Soricidae; genus Cryptotis; species Cryptotis parvus. The sequence continues at coordinate 220,169 of JAJIBD010023176.1, read as the reverse complement.
CAATATTAGGGGGCCCAAGCAATAGCACAGTGAGCAGGGCATGTTGCATATAGCCGACCCAGAATCACTCCCTGTCACCCCATACAATCTCCCAAGCACCACCGGAGTAATTCCTGAGTGCAGAACCAGGAGTAACCCCAGAGCATTGCCAGTGTGACCCAAAAAAGAAAAATATATATTAATCCTGTTTCTATCTTATGAATATGTAATTGTTCCACCAGGAAATAGAGACCTGGAAAATTCCACCTTCTCTGGGAGATTCCAATAAGTCTTAGGATGTAAGACTACACTCTGTAGCCTCGCTATTTTGCCTGGAACAAGAGTACAAATAATTGATCACTGGCATCCTTTTTCATGTTCCTTGTGACATTCCTTTTCAGCCCGCCTCCTCATCTAGCCAAGTTTACAAATATTTAAGTCGGCCAGATATATAGGTTTCATAAACCAGAAGTGACCTTGGAATGGACTCACCATGTCCTGCAGGTCCTGAAGTGCTCCTCGGTCCCCAAGCATGGTGAAAATATTATGGAATAAAGCATCCTGAACATCCTTTGAAAATCGAGATAGTGCTTCCATTGTCCCAAAAATCTCCTTTTGCAGGTTCTTGAAAACTGAGATCAGAAATCAACAACCAGAAAAACAGTGTATCTTATTGACTACAGTCTTCTTATGATGATGTGTCCTGCTCCTATAATATGATGTCAAGGTTTTTATCTCTCTCAACTGGTGAACAATACTGTCTCTGCAACTAAGCTCAAGGATGTAGAATTAAAAAATAGCATTTATAATTGAAAATTACACCTGAAAGAGGTTGGGAAAATTGCAGAAAAGTGATGGAGATTCTGAGAAGAGGTCAAAGCTGAGAAGAAAAACCAGAGACATGTCTGAAAGAATGGGAATTCTGCCTTTGGGCTCTAGATTCTCAGAAATTCTGAGGAACTCTGGGTTCACTCCCCACATCACTTAAGTGAGGAGTTATCTGTTTATCTGAAAACCTCAGAATAAATTATGGCACACGTGAGCTCATACACTTCGTCCTGTGCCTCTATCTCCTTACAGACTAATTAGCTGGGTGTTGCAGACTTACTCAGGTAACCCCAAAATGACCTGCTGAACTGATTGATACTGGGACACTTATCACGATAAGTGAAATAAGCTGGAAAGAGAAGGACTAATAGTAGAAGGTTTCACTCATCAATCGTGTATAGAGAAATTAAACAAGGGAATAGAAACTACCAAATGAAAACAAAACTTGGCCTTGTACTACTGAACTGTGAATATCAAAAAAAAAGGAAGAGAATGATGACAAGGTGGATTGAAATAACAGGAGTACATTTGGGTGTCCTGGGCCCCTAGGTGGTGTGATATGTGATAACTCTATACAAGACCATAAAAGCTAACACTACTGTGAACATGTGATAAAATAAAATTCAACAAAAATTTAGTTAATGGTTTAATATTTTATAAAGATGATCTAAGGAGAGTGAGGGGTCACTACAATAGAAGCTTTAAGGGACTGCAATTCCCCCTTTTTGTTCCCTTCTTTCCCCCTGTAATCAGCATTCCGGGCTACTGACCTGTCTTGCTGGCCACATCATTTTACCTTTACTACAGTAAATCCCCAAGGACTGTTTATTCATCATTCACCAATGTATGAAAGAACAAGTGAATGAAGCAATAGTACAGCAAGGCTGACCAAGGGGCTTGCATAGTGATCACTCATTTGAGTCCTAGAGTCTTGCAATTTCCCACCCAGAACATTGAGTTCCCTTTTAACAAACACTCACCTTGACTAGGGGGTTCCATTATTCTTTCTGGAAGGAGAATAAATGTGATTATGGCTCTCTTCATCCGTAAACCTGCTTGTGATTCACCAGAGGTCCTGCACTTCCACCATGTCTTCCCTCCTGCCACACCTTCTATTCTCTACCCATCCCCAATCTATATTCTCTACCTTCTAGGACACCTCAATCACTTCCATCCCATAGAAATTACGGCTAGACCGTAGGGTAGTGGTTATAAAGGCAAGGACAAATGATGCTCAAGTGATATGTGTTGTAAGCATCCCACCCTAATTAAAAAATATTATGAGACTAAAATCCAAGACTAGGCAAAACAGGATCTAGGAGGAACCATCAAGAGATGGAATCTACCACCAGTGTGTGGGGGAGGGGGAGAGAGTTTATTTGGAAATGGTAATGCTAAACTAGAACTGAGTGTTAAAAGTAGATAAAGAGATGTGCATGATAACCCCTCAGTGGACTTATTGCAAACCACAATGTGCAGAAGAAGAAAGAGAGAGAGAGAAACAGAGAGAGAGAGAGAAATGTACATGCATAGAGCAGGCAGGTTGGCATGGGGGAGAGAAACAGGGGACATTGGTGATAGGAAAAGTGTACTGGTGGAGGGATGGGTGCTGCAACATTTTATGACTGAAAAGAAATCATGAACGGCTTTGTAATTGTCTATCCATGGTGATATAATTTAAAACATTTTTTAAAGAAAAGAAAAGGATCCCACCCCATCAAAGACACTCACGAATTGGAAGAATCTTGATTCTATAGCCTAAAAAGAGAAATTAAATTCACAATCCAATATAAGGCACTCAATGACACAGACCTTCTGCGATCAACTTCCCAAGCCCCTTCCCCTCAATCCAACCTTCCCTTTCTTTGCCCAGGGACCTTGATTTCAAATACTGGCATCAAGACAGCAAAGGTCACTGGGTAGATTTTCAGTAGTGCCCTGTAGGCAATGTGTCATGGTAGAGGCGAGGACAATTTTCTGCTCGACAGCTATGTGTAGAAATGGATCCCACCCCATCAAATACATACTCACATATGGGCAGAATCTCACCGCTAACATCTAAAAAAGAGAAATCAAATTCCAAGTCCAGTATAAATCATTAAAGACGCTCAGTTCTCAGATCTTCTGCTATCCCCAAGCCCCTTCCTTAGATCCACTAGCCCTTTTTTAACCCAGCGACTCAGATTTCGAAGTCTGGCATAAGAATAGTAAAGACCACTAGGTATGTTTTCAGTATCTCCCTGTGGACAGTGTGACAAGGTGGAGGAATTGTATGTCACCTTCATGGCTTAAAGGAACAACCCAAAACCCTACAAATTTCAGTTCCACTAAAAGAGAAACAGGTTTTAGTTGCCCCTCCCACATACTTTTTTATTTCTCCTTACCCCTTAGATTTTATCACTTACATGTCGATGATTGAAGCTCTTCTGCAAATAAATTATAGAAGACCTAAGAACCTTGGAGTGAGATAAAGCCCAAGAAAGCAGCACATCCCCATACACACATCCACCTCTACCTTCTAAAGAAAGGTTGACTTCCCTGTGGAAAGCAAGGCACTGGGTCAGGGTGAAATGAAAGGAGAACTAGCAGGAGGGGAAGATGCTGTGGGTCTGTGGCTCCGCAGAGCTCTATGGATGTCTAAAGGGAATCATGTACTAGCTATGAGAGTAAACAGAAAAGCTGCCCATCTTTGAAACTCACCTACTGGAAAGGTCTTCTGCTTTCTATCCTTGATGAAAACAAAATCTAGAGAGAAAAAGATCAAGATCATGGACTGGAAATATAGTATGATGGTTAAGGTGTTTGCTTTGCATGGGACCAACCCAGGTTCAATCCCCAGCACTGCATTATGAATCCCTGAGCACTTGCAAGAGTGATCCCTCAGCACAGAGTGAGCTTTGAAAATCACCGGACAAGCAAAAAATTTGACAATCAAAATTATTATAAAATCATCTTCAGCATCCAGGTAAGGATTGACCAGAACACTCCTACCAGAATCTCTCCCATCCCTACACCTGCACAAACTATATGACTGCTTCTCTCAGAGTAAGGAAACCCCTTGTATTCTCATTCATTCTGATCCTCCTGGAATACCTGTTAAAACTCAGTCACTCAGATTCCCTTAAGAAGGTTCTAGAATATGTATTAAATAATGCATATCAAATGATCATTATGAACGTTAACAGAGAATCACCTTTAAAAAAATAAAACCTTCCTCCCTCCTCCTCCTGAGCAGTGATTCTGTGAACCTTTGTCTTACTTTCCTGGAATCCCTTCTTTTATTCTCTGTGCCCATTTTTTCTGCCTGATTTTAAATCTCCTATAGAGAGGTCTGAAACTTGTCTAACTCTCAAGGCTAAATGTTTCCAAAGGAAATAGAGTTCCAAGTGACAGAATAGAGTTTTTACTATAAACGAAAATTCTAGGGAGAGATGCAACAGCTGAGACAGCCCAGGTAGGTACAGTCTCAGGATCATTATATCTAGAATCTTCTCAAATGTGGGTGGGCTGAGACCCAACTGCCAAAAACTCATCACTTTACCCACACATATTGCTGCTATCATATAAATAGCCCATCTGCGATGTCATGTTGTTGAATCATTCCAGATCCACAGGCCCTGGAGTATAGGGTCACAGACATCTTCAAATTTCACAATACTGACAGCCCACCAGGAGCACAGAAAGTTGCAGAGAAGTCATATAAGCTTTTGGGGCCAGAGTAACAGTACAGTATTGTCGGGCGCTCCGCCAGGGTCCCCGACAGTGCCGGGAAGCGAAGTTCCCTTCTACCTCCGGCCGGCGAGGAATGGATGAACACTCAGGAATCCGATACAGTTTTAAAAGGCTTTACTTATCACAGGTTCAGGCATACAAATCAGCAAAAGGAAAAACCCGATGCTTAGGATTCCAGGCTAGAACCCCAGCCACGTGTAGGCCAAGATGGCGACCACCACGTGTAAAACTTCCAAGGGGAATAAACGCTCACAAGGCGAGATCCCACCGGAAGAAGACCGGGAGAGCGGGAACCTGCAAGTTTATACCCCCACAACTCAGACCTTCCTCCCATTGTTATGGAAAGCAGGGAGGGTCCAATGCCCTTAGGTAATCCCTCCCTGCATCTCACCTAGGGCCTTTACTGTGCTAATGTTTTGAGCCTGGAATGCCTTTGAAATGTAGAGAAGGGGGTTTCTGAGATGGCATGTCACTGTACCAAAGATCAACACCAATGCCAGTTAAATATTTCTCCAAGCCTTCACAAGTCTCCTCTACTTCATTGTAGTTTTATATTTTATCAGGGAGCCATGCTTGTTTGTTTGGAAGCAAACAGCATTTCTCTCTGGTCTAATTACTTAGGTGTCCTTACGTGTCCAGGCTAATATGCTGGTAAGATCTAGCTAGTCCCACGATAATTGTGATAGCATGGGAGAATATTTATACCAGCTAGTACAGCATACATGGTCGGATAAACTGCCACATTTAGACTACCCCCTTATCTACAGAGTGATTTGCGGGAGGCAATCCAGAGCAGATGCAGCGGCCCTTAGGAGTCCTGCAACACAGTATTACAGGTACTTCTCTTGCATGCAGCTTACTTGGGATTGATCCTCACCATCCTGTATGATCCTCTGACACTTCCAGAGGTGATTCCTGAGTACAAAGTCAGGAGTAACCCCTGAGCACCACAGTGTATGCCCCCCAAAAAAAAAAAAAGAAAGAAAGAAAAGAAAAGAAGCCCTCTTAGCTCCATGAGTGAAAACAATAGCTCAGAAGGATCAACTACAACTAACTGCTCAGTAGTTTCTCAAACAAGGACTTTAGTACACTGTTATGAGATATGTGTTTTAATAAGCAATATAAAGTAAATTACTTTGTGGCTGCTAAAGCTGCAAGTTGGGGGTGGTTATCTGGGTACATTGGTGATGGAAAGGTCACATTGGTGGTGGGATTTGTGTTGAAGCATTGAATACCTGAAACAACTGTATTATGAACAATTTTGTAAATCATGGTGTTTAAATAAAGTTTCAAAAGATTTTTAAAGAAAACTCCATGAATGATAATTTCCAGGAAGAAAAGTGTGACAAGAAAAGAATAATCAAATTCATGCTAATTGACGACTTACATGGGTAAACAACCCACTCAAAAATAGAGTGAGTTTGTGAATGCATGGGTGCTATGGGGATAGTGAGGAAAGGAGCAGAAATATTTAAGGTGGTTGGCTGTGAGGATCACAGGATGAAAGTAGGGAATGTCTGGAGAGGCCTTCTTGAGTATATGTGAATATGTGTTGAGTTTATAAGAATGGTTTTGAAAAGGGAGACCCGAAAAACCAGACCATAAAGAGTTAACAGGGATACAATGAAAAGGAATGCTAACTGGGCTTTGCAAGACTTGTTAACCAGATACCTAATGAGGTGACTTGCAGTAAATTTCAAGTCTCTCCTAGTAGTCTCTCCTAGTTGATAAGGATTGATAAGGTTTGTCAACCAGATACCTAGGAAGACTTCAAAGATATCCCTGCCTGTGTAAACACTCTAAATATCAGTGTGACATCTTAGGCATTCCTGCAGTAAATTACAAGTCTCTCCCAATCTCCTGAGTTTGTTGCAAAAGTTCTTTGTCTTAGAGTGCTATAAAAACTGTGCTGTATCTCAGTTCGGGACTCTTAGCCTCTAGCCTGCCATCGGTTATGCTGAAAGCCCCAGCATGCTTGGAAAATAAAATAAAACCCTTGCTATTGCATAGGCCCAGGTTTGGTTTGGTTTGGTTTGGTTTGGTTTGGTTTGGTTTGGTTTGGTTTGGTTTGGTTTGGTTTGGTTTGGTTTGGTTTGGTTTGCCACTGCCATCAGTTATGCTGAAAGCCCCAGCATGCTTGGAAAATAAAATAAAATCCTTGCTATTGCATAGGCCCAGGTTTGGTTTGGTTTGGTTTGGTTTGGTTTGGTTTGGTTTGGTTTGGTTTGGTTTGGTTTGGTTTGGTTTGGTTTGGTTTGGTTTGGTTTGGTTTGGTTTGGTTTGGTTTGGTTTGGTTTGGTTTGGTTTGGTTTGGTTTGGTTTGGTTTGGTTTGGTTTGGTTTGGTTTGCCACACCAGCCAAAGCTCTTGTGTTACTCCTTGCTCTGTACTCAAAATCACTCCTGGCAGTGCTAGGAGGACCATATGGGTTGTCGGAGAAGCCACACATGTGCAAGACAAATGTCCTCCCAACTGTACTCATAGCTCTGGTCCCAGGGCTATGAGGATGTCAGACACCCTAGAGTGGTCAAAACAGGGAAGACCCAGATGAATCAGAGAGGGAAGGTAAGAAGAAGGTGCAGAAAAAAGGTCAAAAGGATCATGCTGTGTGTGTTCCTGTGGCACAAACACAAAGAATGCGTGGAAAAAATAACAGAGAAGTGAGGCCGGGGACACCACTGGAAGGAAGTTCACACTGGAGGTGGGGTTGGTACTGGGACATTGTATGCCTGAAACTGCATTAGCAAAATGTAAGAGCTTGGTATCCTTGGAGAGGGAGAGGGAGGAGGACGGGTCTCACAGAGAAAATCCATTAGCAAACAAGCATTGCCTCAGGGGAGACCCAACACTATGGAAGGTAGAACTTAAATCAAGTCCAAAGAAGGAGTCCTTTTCCAGTGTGAGGTGAACAGAGAAACTGAAACTAAAAAAGTACCAGCAAATCCGACAAGCAGTATCAAGTAGAAAACACCAACCTAGGGCAGGAGGGAGCAGAATCCAAGGACTTATAGAACATCAGTTTTATACCAGCACTCAAAGGTTAAAAACCAATTTGGGTCTTGGTGAGTTTAACACAATTGACTACCACTTCCATTGCAAACAGAGAGCAGCGTTCCTGAAGTGATATAGTCCCAAAGCATAGTAGTCTCGGTCCGGTCCAACAGGCTTACTTCCTGTCCCTGATTTAGTTTTGTACTTGATCTCACTTGTATCACTTGAATCACTTGTATCACTTGTCTTCCCTTTGTTCATCCGTTTGCTCGAGTGGGCGCCAGTAACGTCTCCATTCGTTGTGAATGAGATCCATTATTGTTGCTGTTTTTGGCATATTGAATACACCACAGATAGCTCGCCAGGCTCTGCCGTGGCTCTGGGTTCATCCCCAGGGGCCCAGTCTTTTTATCAACCACCCAGGGCCCATGATACAGACCCCTGGGTGTAGACAAGTCTGTCTTCTGTCTGCCACCTACCAACGCAGCCGAGCACCTCAACCAAACCTGCAACACCTCAACCAGCAGGGTACTTGATCTCATGAGTCATAAAATCTAAGGACCTTTTTAAAGCAAACAGAACCCAGGCAAGATGGCTCCAGTTTTATATGTTTGATTTGGGTATTTTGTTTGTTTTGGGGGAGATATAGGGAAGCCACACCCAGGGTGCTTAAAACTTACTCTGTCTCTGCACTATGGTATCACACCTGGTGGTGAAAAGGATACTATATGGGTTACTGAGGATTGAGCCTGGGTCAGTGACATACAAGGCAAGAACCATACATTGTGTACTATCTCTCCAGCACCCTGCAGTTTTATTTGTGATGGTGGTTTAATATGGGGTTGAAGGTTACCTAGGAAGGACCCTTACTGAGAGAGATGGACTTTGGAAAAACAGGGATAGTGGAGATTTGAGTCACATTTTGCCCAGTGCTATAGAAACCTTCAGATTGAATCCCTCTTGTCCATCTTCATGTACCTTCCTATGGAATATTTCAGTATAGACATCCTTGAAAGCGGCTCTGGATTACAGCATATGTGTTTGCTTGTGCAGCTTACAGCTGAAAAATGTTTCTCCTCTATCTCTCTCCTGCTCTGGGAGGAAATCAGGGTTGCAAATTGATAGGTTTCTTCCGAGAAGAAGCAAAGTCCATCTCCCATCAACTCCTTCAGCACCAGCTTACCCCAGCCATTCGTTCCAAAAACCAGCTGCTTGGTCTGATATGCCATCACCACACGCCCTGGTAAAGTCAGTGATTGATGTCTCTTCCTGTCACCAAGTACCTGGCCTTGACCCTGGGGAGAGAAACAAGGTCATGCAGTAAAACGAGGTCTTTGTAAATTTAAGGATCGAATAGACCTAGAACTCTCATGACAAATAAGGAATCCCTGACTGTCTGGGAGGAGCTGGGACAGTGATGCTGGGCACAGAGATAGGCAAAACCCAACCATTCAGGGTCTCCCTCTTGTTCTCACAGTCAGTGGATCCTTCAAGCAGATGCAACCAATGATTAACATCCAAGTTTTTTAACAATGATTAGTAAAGGGTGTTTTTGTTGATCTTGACTAAATAGCTCCTAAAAGTATTTTATTAATATACAATATTATGGGTAGGGGCTGGAGAAAATAGTACAGCAGGTAAACTGCTTGTCTTCTATGCAGCTAACCTGGATTCTATCCCTGGCAACATATATGGTACCTTGATTCTTGCCAGTAGTGAGTCATGAGCACAGTCAGGAATAATCTCTGAGCACATCTTCATCTGGGCCCCAAACCAAAATCAATAAATAAATGAACAAAAAATTATGGTGATTGTGAATGAGATATAAATCAAATGTGCTCAAACACTTTCAAATTACATTCAAAGCATTTCTGCTCAGGGTTAGCACTCGCATTTAGGGTGCTCAAACTTAATGTTAGTGATAACTCATTTCTTTAAGCAGTTAAATTACATTTTAATGGCACACAAACACCAACCTTTACATTCTACCAAATATTTCTTTACTCAAAGCAAACTATAGTACCACATGATCCAACATATCCCATTGTCAGAAATTCATATCTGCTGAATTTCTTCCTTTTATAACTACAGTAATGTCATATAATATTCTATCTGTGAGCATACTGGAATATACTCTCAGATCTGAATTAGATTTTCTTGGCATGCAATATGTGGGAAATAGTGACATGACCCCTTTGCCACCCCCCAGAACAGGTCCCCACAGGGGTCATTGTGATCTTGGAGTCCCCACTCCCCTTTTTGGAAGGCTGTGTACCTTGACATAAGGGTTCCGTGGGGTGGAAAGTATTCCCAACCACTTCACATCCTTTTCAACAAGCAGCTCAGGACTGTTGATCACTTCCACAGTCTCTGTCACCACATACAAGTTCTCTCTTCTTTTTCGACATTGCTCCAGAAACCATGGCACTGGTTCTAAAAATTTCCTGGTGTAAAGAAAGACTAAGGGAGTTCTCATGTAAAAGGAGAGGATGACTTCTCAGCTTCATCTTGATTTTGCTTCTCCTCAGAAATTGAAAGGGAGACAAGGTCTCACAGGTGAGCCCTCAGTCAGTAGCTGTATATTGGATAACGGGTTTTGTGACCTAAAACAATAGACTATCTTCTCTGAGAAATCAGTGGAGGGCTTCATTCCCTGCTTAGGGTATGAGAGAAACTTAGCCATATTGCTCATGGTATCTGAATTTTCCAACAATCAATTGATTTTCTTTAAAGGGAGTTTATAGATTTCTAACACAAGTTTCTCTCACTAGAAAAAGCTACTATTAAGTAGATCCAGATGGTTGAGAGAGTCTTTAGAAAGCCCTATTGTCAGAGCTAGAGGAATCCACAGCTCTCAGGAGGCACAGCTAGGGTAAGATGTATGTGGAGCAGAAACTATGACTAAATGAGGATTCCATATGATTTTCAAAACTAATACCAATGAGAAAAGGAGGGATTGTGGGTGAATTAGCCATAACAGGTAGATATTGATTCAGAGGAAATATGAGAGGTTTGAATAATCAGAGACAAATTTCAACTTAATTTCTGTTATTCGGCTCAATACCGGATCTACTCTTGGCTTAGTGCGCAGAATAATCGCTGCTTGGATATCAAGAAGTCAATGACTTGCTTTTCCCAAGGAAGAGGTGTCACAAACCCCACGCTCAGTTTGCCTTTTAACCTTAGAGATATAATCCAAGCTCTTGGCAATGTCACCAAGTTGCTATGTCATCTGGTCTGTTTGTATTTATTGCATGGACTGACTAAACTTCAGCAAGGTTCCTGGACTCATCCCATCTTGTAAATTCCACTCTGCCCTTATATTCCTTGACCAGACTATTTTCTTCCTATTCTATCTAGTGTGTTCTCCCTGCTCTCAGATATCAGTCAAGTCCCAAAGAATAACTCCACAGAGAGACTTAAATAGTCGACACCATCCACCTAATCACTTCACTATACCCATTGAATTTCTTCCCAACACTCCTCAAAAATACCTTTTCATGAGTAAAATATATAATCCACATCCCATTTACTAAAAATATCTGCCTTAGAGCAAGAAAGACAGATCAAGAGCCTTCAGAGATGCTTAATTTGACCAAAACACAACCTGACCCTTAATCATGGCTGGGTAGAACCCAGGTAGTCCTCAAGCACCGCATGATGTAGTCCCTGAACCACATCATCTGTTCCAAGCAACCTTCTGGCCTGTGCAATCCATCAAGTCTCATTAAGTATCATTTCCTGAGGATCATCAGTCTCCTGAGAACTGAAAGTGGGTTCAAAAAAGTAAAATAAATTGATTTCATTTGCAGTACTTTTGATGTCTTTGACCACAGCCTTATTTGTCCTGATTCCAGGTAACAAAATTCAGCTTTGAAATTATGGTCTTTTTTAGCTACTAAAGGAAATCTCTAAGAAAGAATAGTTTTTCTTTCCATATATGTAAAGAAACCCAGTTGGGCTTTTTTGTTGCAGTCCTTTAAAATGTTAGTTCAAGTAGGAATATTACAAGACACCAAAAGTTCAAAGTATATTAATTACAGCACCCTGTCCAAAATTTTAACTTCTGAATTTTCTTTGATTTGGGGGCTGGAGGGATAGTAAAGTGGGTAAGGTGCCTGTCTTGCATGCAGCCGACCTGGATTAGATCCCCAGCACCTTTAGGACCTCGAGCACTGCCAGGCAAGATCCTTGAGCACATAGCCAGGAAGAATCTCTGAGCACTGCAAGATGAGTCCAAAAAATAAAAAATTATAAGAATAAATATATTGCTATTTTGACTTATTTCATAAATATAAATAATGCTTAAACTGAAATCTTTCATTATGTAAGGTATAATAACTTGAGTTTGTTTGGTTAGCTCCTTAGAAGATCATTGGACATCATTTTACCAAATAACTGGGGACAAATTAAAGCCAGGATAAAATTTTTAAAAATCCCAGATGCTAATATAGAGTTCAGTCAAACAATGAATTCAATTTCTTTTCATGTTAGTACTTTGTTAGTTTAATTTTGTGCATAAAATATCATTTACTTAGAATATATGAGAAGAGATAATGAAGAAAAGGAAAGCAGGGCATTCTCCTCAAGTAAAGGAACAGCAAATCTCAAGTTACAACATTCACTTGTTTGTTTTCAGTGCTTATTTTCTCATTCGAAGCAATCAGATGCCATGGCACGTGATAGGATCAAGTGGAAACAGTACTGGCACCTGCTCGAGCAAATTAACGAATAACAGGATGTCAAGTGATCAAGTAATCAAGTGATTTCTCATTCAACTCACCCACCAAGTCCCAATAATTTAAGCTGTTCTTCAAATATAGTCAGTAACTATAAACGAAGGAATAAACACAAAGAACAAATCAATCTGGAACTCCAATTTGCCTTTTTTTTTTTTTTTGCTTTTTTGGGTCACAGCCAGCAATGCTCAAGGGTTACTCCTGTCCTGGGTCTGACTCAGGAATTACTCCAGGCAGTGCTTGGGGGGACCATATGGGATGCTCGAGGATCAAACCTAGTGGGCCAAGTACAAGGCAAACAAACACCCTACCCTCTGAGCTGTCGCCGAGCCCAGTTTGCCAGTTTCTATGCCTCATCTATCAAGGCTGAACAATACTTCTTTATCCCACAGGATGCGTCT
>JAJIBD010023176.1:0-202500 GCA_021461705.1 Cryptotis parvus | reverse complement strand
ACATAGTGTAACCCACAATGTGTGGGAGAAGGAGGAGAGAGAGAGGGAGAGAGAGAGGGAGATAACCTGCCATTTAGGCAGGACGTGGGATGGGGGAGGGAATTGGGGACATGGGTGGTGGTTGAGGGGCACTGGAGGAGGGCGGGGTGCTGGAATACTGTGTGACCGAAACCCCCAAGCGTGAACAACGTTGTAATTGTATATCTCAAGGTGGTATAATAAAATGCTAAAAAAAGGTAAAAAAAAAAAAAAAAGCAGAAGATCCAAATAGGCATACAGGCAGCTATAAGATAAATGTGTTATGAAAAAGAGCTCATCATCACTAATCATCAGAGAAGTGCAAATCAAAACAACAATGAGATATCATTTTACACCACAGAGTTGGCACATATTCAAAAGACCAAGAACAACAAGTACTGGCGTGGACATGGGTAAAAGGGGACACTCATCCATTGTTGGTGGGAATGCCGGCTGGTACAGCCTTTCTGGAAAACAATATGGACATTCCTCCAAAGACTAGAAATTGAACTCCCATTCGACCCAGCCATACCACTCCTGGCAATATACTCTGGGAAGCCAAAAATATGCAGCGGGAACACCATCCCTACTTTTATGTTCATAACAGCATTATTCACAATAGCCAGAATCTGGAAACAATCAGAGTACCCGAGAATCAATGACTGGATAAAGAAGCTTTGGTACATCTACACAATGGAATACTATGCAGCTGTTAGGAAAAATGAAGTTATAAATTTTGCCTATAAATGGATGGACATGGAAAAGATCATGTTGAGTGAAATTATCCAGAAGGAGAGAGACAGATACAGAATGACTGCATTTATTTGCATGACATAAATATATATGCACATATTATGATACCAATATCCAAGTTCAAGTGAAACATGTATCAGTAGGTCTTGTCAAAGGTGGAAATTATCACAAAAGTGTGGGAATCAGAGGCTAGGTAAGAGAGAAAAATGGAACAGTGCGCTAACATTTGTCAAAAGTACTAATACCAACCTAGAACTGAGCATTAAATAAAGGCAAAAAGATACACATGACAACCCTTTAATGTATGTTCTGTAATCCATAGTCTAGAAGCGAAGGAAAAGAGAAAGAGAGAGAAAGGGAAAGAAATAAAGAACCTGCCATGGAGGAGGGCTGGGGGAGGAGGGAGGGAACCGGGATGTTGGTGGTGGGAGATGGGCACTGGAGGAGGAATGGGTGCTGGAACACTGTATGACCAAAACCCAAATATGAACTTTGTAATTGTATATCTTGTAATTGTATATCTCACGGTAGTATAATAAAATACTTTTTTAAAAAAAACCCTAAAAAAAAGTTCTTAACTTTAAAAAAAAAAAGATAAATAAGATAAATGTGTGTTGTGCGTTACCTAACATCGGAACAATGCACATTGAGATCAGAGTAAACCTTCTCTCCGTCTACAAAAAATGGTTTTCTTTATAATGAGAATAGCCAGCGCCGGAGAGGTGTATGGAGATAAAGAACTCTGGTGAACATGCATGTAAACTAGATCGTTTCCTTTGCAGGAGTGTCCTCCCAAGCAAGCTCTAGAGGCCCAGGGATCCACCTGGTGATTCACACTGAGTCCAGCCCACAGACCAGTTCAAGAATGTGCTGCTGCTTCAGCCCAATGACCCCAGGGGGTTACCAGGCCACCCACAAGTGCTTCAGGTCCAAGGCTGGACTCTTCAATTCCAGGCTGCTTAAGATGGAACCAAGGTTAGCCACATGCAAGGAATGCACCTTACACCCTGTGAAACCTTTCCTGCCCAGACTCCACTTTGTTTTTTTGTTTGTTTGTTTTTTATTTTTTTAATTTTTTATTTTTACAATTACAAAGATATACAATTAAAAAGTTCATATTTGGGTTTTGGTCATACAGTGTTCCAGCACCCATCCCACCACCAGTGCCCATCTCCCACCACCAACGCCCCGGTTCCCTCCCCCTCCCCCAGCCCTCCTCCATGGCAGGTTCTTTATTTCTTTCCCTTTCTCTCTCTTTCTCTTTTCCTTCCCCTCCAGACTATGGATTACAAAACATACATTAAAGGGTTGTCATGTGTATCTTTTGCCTCTATTTAATGCTCAGTTCTAGGTTGGCATTAGTACCCTCGACAATTGTTAGCACACTGTTCCATTTTCTGTCTTACCTAGCCTCTGACTCCCACACATTTGTGATAATTTCCACCTTTGACAAGACCTCCTGATATGTGTTTCACTTGACCTTGGATATTGGTATCATAATATGTACATATATATTTATGTTATGCAGATAAATGCAGTCATTCTGTATCTGTCTCTCTCCTTCTGGCTAATTTCGCTCAACATAATCTTCTCCATGTCCATCCATTTATAGGCAAATTTTATAACTTTATTTTACCTAACAGCTGCATAGTATTCCATTGTGTAGATGTACCAAAGCTTTTTATCCAGTCATCGATTTTTGGGCACTCTGGTTGCTTCCAGATTCTGGCTATTGTGAATAATGCTGCTATGAACATAAAAGTAGCGATGGTGTTTCTACGGCGTATTTTTGGTTTCCCAGAGTAGATTCCCAGGAGTGGTATTTGCCCAGACTCCACTTTGGAATATGCTGTGGAGCTTACTTAGGAAACTGAAAAATAGGGATTGAAACAATAGTACCACAGGTTGGCGCTTGCCTTGCACAGGAGAGTGCTGCCCTATCCAATGTGGACATCAGTGGACCCCTCAAAGACCCCAATGCCCCTCAGCCCAGCCTGCCTCCGCGAGTGTTTCTGCCATGCCAGCAGGCAGTGGGTGCACTCAGCGCCCGGCATACCCCTGCCCATGAGCCCGGGCGCTCAGGCAGGCCCAAGTATGCCCCCTTCTCTGCTCCCCCTTTCTCCTCTTTGGGGACCCCTTCCCCAGACTCTCCAAGAACCTTTCCTTACTTCGAAGGCAGCATTCAGAGTTGGGCTCTTGGAGCAATGGGAGGTGTCTGTGGGATTTCCAGTAATGCTTTGTTGATTTGAGGGCCACACTGCCGTGTTCAGGGATGAATCCAGGCAGGGTGCATGGTGGCTCTGGTGGCACCAGGACCATAGAGTGAGGGGTGGAAGCCACCTCCCTCACTCAGCACAGCCCCCCCCCCAACCCCGTGATCCACCTGCCCAGAGCCGGAAGGGCCCAGCGCAACGCCACGGACTCCCACATTTCTGAGGATGGCACACACTGCCCTGCAAGCTGGACAGTGAACAGTGACCATGAAAACTGTGATGGCCATGTTTCCCTCCACTTTCCATGCCCAGTTCTTTAGGACCAAGACACCTATTGAGTTCCTCCGGCCAGACTCTCCTGTCTCAGAGATTTGATGCCAGCCTCTCCTTTCAGGCTGTTTTTGAAAGTGCCCATTTCTGTTTGGCAGGACGATGAGTGTGGCGTCTTGTCAATAAATATTGAAATGAACAAAGGCAGACCAGGGCACACAGATTAACACAGGTATGCCAGGCTCGGGCAGTGGAGCACGCATCCTTTGCAGGTTTAAACCCAGGTTTAATCCCTGGTTCTACACACCCCATCCCACCCCGACCCCACAGCACAACGCAGTGGGACCCCTACAACAACAAAAATGCAGCTGAAAAGCACAATAGGTGTCTCTAAGCATTTCCCATTTCCTTATATTCTCTTCCGTAAAGATTTGCATATTGATGCTTATTTTAGCCTGACAATGATTATTCTCTATGTCCATTGCTGTTATGTTTGTTCTGGGGGGTCACTTCCACCATGCTCAGAGACCACGTGGTGCCAGAGACTGAACACAGGCCTTGATGGTGTGCAAAGCCCGCTGCCAGCCTGAGCCTTGCCTTGCCTTTTACTTTGTTTTAAACCTTTTTTATTTATCATATATTTTTAAAACATGTTTTAATTATACTTCAGTAACAGGAAAATAGCACAGAGTTCCTTTGTGTGTGTTTGTTCATTGGGGGGCACATATGGCTGTGCTCAGGGTTTACGCCTTGCTCTGTGCTCAGGGGTCACTCCTAGTGGGATTCTGGGGACCGACCATAAGGAGTGCAAGGCAATGCCCCATCCACTGTACCATCACTCTGGTCCAGAGCACCTTGGGGTCCCCTAAGCATTGTTGCATATAGCCCTGAGAGCCCCAGGCATCGCTGGTGAAGGCTGCTCACTCGTCCAACCTGGCACCGCTCGTCCAGCCTGGTACCGCTGGTGAAGGCACCCACCTGCAGCATCATGTCCTTGGACCCAAGCACTGACCCATGGTTTCAGGTGGCTGAGCTTTACAGGGGTGGCCCCTGGCTCCCTGGGTACTGTTGTTAGATAGAACCTCCCCCAAAGAAAAGATATTTTACCAGAACTAAGAGTAGATGCTGAATGATTTTTAAATACTTGCCAATTAGTGGGAGTGTTTTAATGCCTTGAATTTGGGCTATTATAGCTGTTCTTTAGTGATACTAATGTTAATAAGTTAGTATCACTAAAGAACAGTTATAGTAGCCCAAATTCTGCTACGGGTAGCAGAGCCTGGCAAGCTACCCAAGTCATATTTGATATGCCAAAAAACAGTATCAATTTTAGACCTTATTTCCATGACCTGAGGGAATGGTTTGAGACTCTTCATGTTCCTGGAGTGAGCAGATGCCCTTGGGCTACACTAACATATGGCAGGACGTATGGAAATATTACTGGTGCCCTCTCGAGCAAATCGATGAACAACGGGAAGACAAGTGATACAAGTGATAATAAAAACAACTTAAGAAACTAAAGATAGAAGTGATATGACCTTAAAAGAAGGACTGTGGGCCGGAGCGATAGCCCAGCGGGTAAGGCGCCTGCCCTGCAAGCGACCCGGCTCATGCCAGCACGGGTTCGATCCCCGGCATCCCACATGGTCCCCTCGAGACGCCGGCTTCATCTCAAAATCCGGTATACCACGTGAGTCATAGGCTAGGTAAGACAGAGTAGGGAACTGTTTGCTGATAATCATTTAAAATGATGCCATCTGGGGCCGGAGTGATAGCCCAGTGGGTAGGGCGTTTGCCTTGCACGCGGCCGGCCCATGCCAGCCCGGGGTTCGATCCCGAGAATCCCGTGATTGTCCCCCGAGCACTGCCAGGAGTGGTGCCTGGGTGCAGAGCCAGGAGAGGCCCCTGGGCATTGCCAGGTGTGACCCAAAAAAAGCAAAAAGAAAAATAAAATAATAAAATAAAATAAAATGATGCCATCTGAGAACTGTGCTTTGACTATAGTCAAAAAGATTCACATGATAACCTCTAAATGTATTTACTAAAATCCACAGTAAGAAAGAGAAACGAGTTGTGGGAGGGGGAGAGAAAGGAGGAGATAAAGAACCTGCCTTGAAGGCAGGATTGGGAATTGGGGAGGGAAGTGTCGGCATTGGTGGTGGAAGATGGGCATGGGTGGAGGGATGGGTGCTGGAACTCTGTGTGACTGAATAACAAACATGAACGTCTTGTAATTTTATATCTCTCGGTGGTACAATAAAATATTTTTTAAAAAATAAAAAAAAGAAGTGATATGACCTAACAATTCCACTTTAAATTATTTATCCAAGTAATATGAAAGTCTCTGCATAAAAAAGTACATTCAAGGGGCCAGAGAGATAGTGGGAAGGTCCTTGTCTTTCATGCAGCCCAGTCAGGTTCAAACCTCAGCTTTCGTAGGATTCATCTCTGGCATCCTTACTTAGGAGTGATTCCTAAGTACAGAGACAAGAATAACCCCTGAGCATCAGCAGATATGAACCCCCACTAAAAGGCATCTTAATTCCTATATTGTAGTTTATGTGTAAAAATATATAAAATGCATATATAAAACAAAAATATAAAAGTTAAGTACTGTCAAAGGTTTGATAAAAAGATGTGCCATACTTACATAATGAAGTGCTACTTAAATATCTTTTTTTTTTTTTTGCTTTTTGGGTCACACCCGGCAATGCTCAGGGGTTTCTCCTAGCTCTGCACTCAGGAATTACTCCTGGTGGTGCTCAGGGGACCATATGGGATGCCGGGATCAAACCCGGCTGGCATGGGTTGGCCGCATGCAAGGCAAAAGCCCTACCTGCTGGCCTATCACTCCAGTCCCTTAAATATCTTTTTTTTTTTTTTTTTTTATTATACCACCGTGAAACATACAATTGCAAAGGTGTTCATAATTGGTTCTTAGTAATACAGTATTCCAGCACCCATCCCTCCACCAGTGCCCCATTTCCACCACCAATGTACCCCCCCCTCCCCGCCCCCAGGCCGCCTTAATAGCAGGTACCCCAGTTTCCTCTCTTTCTCTCACTATCTCTCTCTCTGTCTCTGCATCTCTCTCCCTCATATTTTACACATTGTGGCTAGCCCTGCAGATATTTAGAGTTTATCACTTAAGTCTCTTTGTGTATATTCAGTGGTGAGTTTTAATCTGCCATTACCATTTCCCATAACCTTAAATATCTTTTTTAAAGTAAAATTTTGTCACCTGCAACAAACAGAAGTTCAAGGGAGTTATGTAAAGCAAATAAGTCAAAAATAAATTTCAAGTATTGGATGATTACACCTACATGTACAATATGAACGCACACAGATTATAATAGACAAAATAATAAGAAAAACAAGTGGATATTAATACTGGAAAAGTAAACTTAGTAGAGAAGAAAGGAGGAAGGGAAGGAGATGAATTGAGGTGGAATTCACAAATTTTGAAAAGAAAGATTTAATGAACAGTAGTGGAAACGATGAATGAAATAGTTCCAGGGTTTGCTGCATCTCATATATGTGAATAGAGCAACACAGTCACAAGTAGTAGAGATCACAAAGCCATTATTAGTCTTTACACTGACAAGTGACTACAACAAGTTAGTTTGCATTTTTCGTATTATTAAACTTTAAAATTGTTTTCCTAGCTTTACATGCATAATTGTTTTTTTTAAGCTCTTCATTTTAAGGAGGATAGTAATAATTTTTACGTTTCATTTGGGTTAAATTATGCACACACAAAAACTAGTTTTTTAACAAGCCACATTGGTCACATCTATTTCTAATCACACATGCTCTATCCTCTCTTCAATCGCACCCTGGACTCTGTTGGAAACATACCAGGCTTAAATGTCTTTGTCCTGCAGAAAAGCACAGTAGAGAAGTCCTCTGCTAAACGATGGACCTTCTGGAACCGAGAAGAGCTTGTCACAGAGCTGGATCTGCTTTAGGATTACAGAAACCTAGTTCTGGAGATCTTCTCTGTCAAACACTCAAGGAACTGAGCGGAGGACTAGGGTAGTTGAGTACTATAGCTCCTGGGATTTTCAAAGCAAAAGTGACAAGGTTTTTCAAGTAAATTGTCTTTTGTGAAAGAACTGTCTGAACATGTCTTTGACTCATGCAAAGTCTCTCCCAAACTCCCAAAACGTCTGGGTTTTTCTCCTTGTTCTTTTGTTCCTTTAGTGATTTTACAGCAAACTAAAATTTCAGAAGACTTTTTTTAAGTGATAAAATATAGCTCCAGAAAGTAACCTCCACAAATAAGAAGATGCCAGTATCTTCCCAGCCATTGTCCTAGGGGTGCAGAGATAATCATGCCATTTGCAGGTGGAGTTTTACTCTTTCCTTTCCAATTCATGTGTTTCAGATTTCCTTCACTTGTCTTGCTACACTGACTGGGTGTGACTTGCAGTCATTTTTTTTTCATTTTTTTTCCTATTTTTTTTCATTTTTTCCTTTGTTTTTTCATTTTTTTTTGTGCTTGCATGTGAAGCAAATTATAAGAAATTTACTTAAAAAGTTGTATGAAGAGAAAAAGTACAAAATATACATTCACAGACCATGATGCACTGAAAATGGAAGTTAACCGTACACAGAAACAGGGAGTCAAACCAAACACCTGGAAACTGAACAGCTCACTCCTGAACAACAAATGGGTCATAGAAGAAATCAAACAGGAAATCCAAAGATTTCTGGAAACAAATGAAAATGAAGACACCAACTATAAGAACTTGTGGGACACGGCAAAAGCCGTGTTAAGAGGGAAATTTATAGCTCTGCAAGCATTCATCAGGAAACAAGAAAGGGCCCACATAAATAACCTGACTACACAGCTGAAGACATTAGAGAAAGACCAACAAAAGGAGCCCAACCCAGGCAGAAAAAAAGGAAATAATAAAACTTAGAGAGGAAATCAATGAGTTGGAAACCAAAAAAAAATCCAAAAGATTAATGAAACCAAGAGCTGGTTTTTTGAAAAAATAAACAAGATTGACAAACCATTGGCAAGACTTGTAAGGACAGGGAAAGAGAGAACCCAAATAAACAGAATCAGAAATAAAAAGGGTGACATCACAACAGAAACCACAGAAATCCAAAAGATCATCAGAGATTACTTTGAGAGCCTGTATGCCATGAAACATGAGAATCTAGAAGAAATGGATCAATTCCTGCAGTCCTATAACCTCCCACGGCTGAAACAAGAAGACCTCCAATACCTGAATAAGCCTATCACCATTGAGGAAATAGAAACAGTAATTAAAACACTTCCCAAACACAAAAGCCCAGGTCCAGACGGATTCCCTAGTGAACTCTACCAAACCTTTAAGGAGGGACCTACTGCCTGTCCTGTTCAAGCTCTTCCAGGAAATAGAAGAAACAGAAACACTCCCAAACAGCTTCTACGAGGCACATATCACCCTGATACCCAAAGCAGGGAGAGACAACACAAAGAAAGAAAACTACAGACCAATATCCCTGATGAACACGGATGCTAAGATCTTCAACAAAATACTAGCAAACAGAATCCAAAGACTCATCAAGAAGATTATACATCATGACCAAGTAGGATTCATCCCGGTATGCAAGGATGGTTCAACATTCGCAAGTCAATCAACATAATACATCATATCAATAAGAGAAAAAATAAAAACCATATGATCCTATCAATAGACGCAGAGAAAGCATTTGACAAGATCCAGCACCCGCTCATGATTAAAACCCTCCAGAAAATGGGAATTGAAGGGACTTTCCTCAAGATAGTTACAGCCATCTACCAAAAGCCCACAGCGAGCATCATTCTCAATGGGGAAAAGTTGAAAGCCTTCCCCCTGAGATCAGGGACAAGACAAGGTTGCCCACTCTCACCTCTTTTATTCAATATAGTACTGGAAGTACTTGCGATAGCAATCAGAGAAGAAAAAGGACATCAAGGGCATCCAGATAGGCAAGGAAGAAGTCAAGCTATCATTATTTGCAGATGACATGATATTATACCTAGAGAACCCTAAACTCTCTACAAAAAAACTCCTAGAAACAATAGACGCATATAGTAGAGTGGCAGGATACAAAATCAACACCCAAAAGTCGGTGGCTTTCCTATATACAAATAACGAAAGAGAAGAAAGGGATATTAAGGAAACAATTCCATTCACAATTGTGCCACAGAAAATCAAATACCTAGGAATCAACTTACCCAAGTGTGTAAAGGACCTGTACAAAGAAAACTACAAGACACTGCTCCAAGAGATAAAAGAGGACACAAGGAAATGGAAACACATTCCCTGCTCATGGATGGGGAGAATCAACATTGTCAAAATGGTAATACTCCCTAGAGCTCTATACAGATTCAATGCAGTCCCTATGAGGATACCCATGACATTCTTCAAAGAAATTGACCAAACAATCTTGAA
The DNA here is from genome assembly GCA_021461705.1 of Cryptotis parvus. Classification (NCBI taxonomy): domain Eukaryota; kingdom Metazoa; phylum Chordata; class Mammalia; order Eulipotyphla; family Soricidae; genus Cryptotis; species Cryptotis parvus. The sequence goes on along the minus strand of JAJIBD010023176.1, from coordinate 192,815 downwards.
ATTTGTATGAAACGATAAACCCCCAAGGATAGCTAAAGCAATCCTCGGAAAAAGAAGATGGGAGGCATCACCTTACCCAACTTCAAACTGTACTACAAGGCAGTAGTAATTAAAACAGCATGGTATTGGAATAAAAACAGACCCGTGGACCTATGGAATAGAATTGAGTATCCTGACACCCAACCTCAAACACATGATCATTTAATCTTTGATAAAGGTGCAACGAGTCTAAAATGGAGTAAGGGAAAGCCTCTTCAATAAGTGGTGTTGGGAAAACTGGGCAGCGACATGTAAAAAATGAATTTGGACCTGTGTCTAACACCATGCACAAAAATCAGATCAAAGTGGATTAAAGATCTCAATATCAGACTTGAATCCATAAAGTACATTGAAGAAAAATATAGGAAAAACCCTCCATGACATTGAAGCTAAAGGCATCTTCAAAGATGAAACATCTCTAACAAAGCAACTAGAAGAAAAGATAAATATATGGGACTACATGAAACTAAAAAGCTTCTGCACCTCAAAAGAAACAGTGACTAAGATACAAAAGCAGTCCACAGAATGGGAAAGAATATTCACCCAATACTCATCTGATAAGGGGTTAATATCCAGGATATATCAGGCACTGGTAGAACTTTACAAGAAGAAAACAAACAACCCCATCAAAAAATGGGGAGAAGAAATGAACAGAAACTTCAGCAAGGAAGAAATTCGAATGGCCAAAAAACATATGAAAAAATGCTCATCATCACTAATCATCAGAGAGATGCAAATCAAAACAACAATGAGATACCATTTTACACCACAGAGACTGGCACATATTCAAAAGAACAAGAACAACAAGTGCTGGCGTGGGTGTGGGGAAAAGGGGACACTCATCCATTGTTGGTGGGAATGCCGGCTGGTACAGCCTTTCTGGAAAACAATATGGACATTCCTCCAAAGACTAGAAATTGAACTCCCATTTGACCCAGCCATACCACTCCTGGGAATCTACTCTGGGAAACCAAAAATACGCAGCGGAAACACCATCCCTACTTTTATGTTCATAGCAGCATTATTCACAATAGCCAGAATCTGGAAGCAACCCGAGTGCCCGAAAATAGATGACTGGATAAAAAAGCTTTGGTACATCTACACAATGGAATACTATGCAGCTGTTAGGAAAAATGAAGTTATAAAATTTGCCTACAAATGGATGGACATGGAGAAGATTATGTTGAGCGAAATTAGCCAGAAGGAGAGAGACAGTTACAGAATGACTGCATTTATCTGCATAACATAAATATATAGGTACATATTATGATACCAATATCCAAGGTCAAGTGAAACATACATCAGGAGGTTCTGTCAAAGGTGGAAATTATCACAAACATGTGGGAGTCAGAGGCTAGGTAAGACAGAAAATGGAATAGTGTGCTAACAATTGTGAGGGTACTAATGCCAACCTAGAACTGAGCATTAAATAGAGGCAAAAAGGATACACATGACAACCCTTTAATGTATGTTTTGTAATCCATAGTCTGGAGAGGAAGGAAAAGAGAAAGATAGAGAAATGGAAAGAAATAAAGAACCTGCCATGGAGGAGGGCTGGGGGGAGGGGGGAGGGAACCGGGACGTTGGTGGTGGGAGATGGGCACTGGTGGCGGGATGGGTGCTGCTACACTGTACGACCAAAACCCAAATATGAACTTTTTAATTGTATATCTTTGTAATTGTAAAAATAAAAAAAATTAATAAAAAAAAAATATATATATACATTCAAGACAGAACATAAGATTCTCCAGAGTAAAAAAAAAAGTCTCACAATAATTTATTAATTAAGAGTATTTATCCAGTCATCGGTTCTCAGGCACACTGGTTGTTTCCAGATTCTGGCTATTGTGAATAGTGCTGCTATGAACATAAAAGTGCAGATGGTGTTTTTTTGTTTTGCTTTGTTTTGTTTTGTTTTTTGTTTTTGCTTTTGGGACACTGTCGGGGCTCCGGGGGTCCCCGACAGTGCCGGGAAGTGAGTTCCCTTCTACCTCCGGCAAGGCGAGAAATGGATGAAAACTCAGGAACCGATGCAGTTTTAAAAGGCTTTACTTATCACAGGTTCAGGCATACAAATCAGCAAAAGGAAAAGCCCGGTGCTTAGGATTCCAGGCTAGAACCCCAGCCACGTGTAGGCCAAGATGGCAGCCACCACGTGTAAAGGCCCTGTAAAGAGGAGACAAAGACAAGACTTCCAAGAAGGGTGAGCACTCACAGAGAGCCCAAAAGAAGCGCGTGAGAGAGGAAACAGGCTAGTTTATACCCCCTGCAACTCAGACCTTCCTCCCACTGTTATGGAAAGCAGGGAGGGTCAAATGCCCTTAGGTAATCCCTCCCTGCACCTCACCTAGGCCCTTTAGTATGCTAATGTTTTGAGCCAAGATCTGCCAGGGAATGCCTTTATAGGGTAGAGAAGGGGGTTTCTGAGATGGCATGTCTCTGTACCAAAGACTAATACTAATGCCAGTTAAATATTTCTCCAAGCCTTCACAAGTCTCTTCTACTTCATTGTAGTTTTATATTTTAGTTGCCTTTGAGTATATCAGGGAGCCATGCTTGTTTGCTTGGAAGCAAACAGCATTTCTCTCTGATCTAATTACTTAGGTGTCCCACGTGGCCAGGCTAATATGCTGGTAAGATCTAGCTAGTCCCACGATGATTGTGGTAGCATGGGAGAATATTTATACCAGCTAGTACAGCATACATGGTCGGATAAACTGCCACATTTAGACTACCCCCTTATCTACGAAGTGATTTGCAGGAGGCAATCCAGAGCAGATGCAGCAGCCCTTAGGAGTCCTGCAACAGGACACACCTGGCAATGCTCAGGAGTTACTTCTGGCTCTTCACTCAGGAATAACTCGTGGCAGTACTCAGGGGACCATATGGGATGCCGGGATCGAACCCAGGTCAGCTGATTGTAAAGCAAATGCCCTACCCACTATGCTATCACTCCGCCCACAGATGGTGTTTATGTTTGTGTTTTTGGCTTCTGGAAATAAACCAGAGTGCCCTAGAACAGGTGATTGCTAAAGAAACTTTGGTACATCTACACAATGGAATACAATGCAACTGTTAGGAAAAAACAAAGTTATGAAATTTGAGTATAAATGGATGGACATGGAGAGGATCATGCTGAGTGAAATTAGCCAAGAGGAATAGGACAGAAATAAAATGACTGCATTTATTTGCAGGATATAAAAAAAAATATATATATATATATATATATATATATATATATATATATATATATATATATTCTGCCCCTCGAGGTGTTGCAGGTGTGGCTGTGGTGCCTGGCTGTGTTGGCAGGTGGCAGACAGGAGACAGGCTTGTCTATGCTCAGGGCTCCGCCCCGTGGGCCCTGGATAGTTGATTGTTTGGTGACATGTCCTACTGAGCCTTAGCCTCCAACTCACTTAGCTTATGTGAAGAGCTTGTCCCTGCCTTTGGGGAATCTCTGGAGCAGACACAATAGCAACTTGGGCAGAATTGGACTGATTTCATAATTTTATATGGCATAAATATTTTGATCATGAATCTCGCTTGCCCCAGATCAATATTCTGTTCCCACGGGTCCCCATGTGGGACATACATGTAAATATCCCAGGAGTACTTGGCCATCAACCATAATGTAATCAATTCTCTAGTTCAGAGACATGCCAGTGCGCCCGCAAACTAACATGTCTCTGACTCTAAAGGTAATGCCAAAGTGAATTATTCTGATAGATTTTGAACCTTAGTGGGATCCAGAGTGTGGGATCTGCTAGCTATACATTCATGGTAAAAAAGTATTAATGCCATTTCCTACAAATTATGTTCTGAATTGCTTTCCGGTTCAGAGATGCAGCCCCTCCTCCTCTGCTAGGGAGATTTTGCCTCTGGGAATCAGCTCTGGCTTTTGTGAAGCTTGAGCCAAAGGCCCACCTAAAGATCTACATTTCAAAAGGGTCATTTACCTCCCTTCATCTCTAGATAGCCCAGCCCACGATGGGCTGGGCTGGAAAATTTTGGCACGCTTCTGACTATAAAATAATCTAGGAGGAAGAAGAGGGGCCTTTTTGCCATTTTGGCTTCCCTTAGCGCTTTGCCTCTCCATCCTCTCCTTTCTCTGTTGGGCTTCAACACGTGGTGGCAGCCATCTTGGCTTACACATGGCCGGGCCCCGCTGGGAACCCAGAGTCTGGGGTTTTTCCAATTCTTGGCTTGTGTATCAGAACCTGTGATAGTAAAATCTTTTAAAACTGCGCCGATTTCTGAGTTTTTATCCATTCCCTACCGGCTTCAGAGGTAGAAGAGAACTAATTTCCTGGTATTGTTGGGTAACCCAGCAGTCCCCAACAGTTGATGATCTGACAGATAAAAAAAAAACTGGACCCCCTGGAATAAACCCAGAGCCATGGCAGAGCCTGGCAAGCTACCCGTGGTGTATTCGATATGCCAAAAACTAGCAATAATGGACCTCATTCCCCCACGAATGGAGAAGTTACTGGCATTTGTTCGAGCAAATCGATGAACAATGGGAGGACAAGTGACAAGTGACATCTCTCTCCATATATATAACATATATATATGTATGTATATATGTATATATGTATATATATGTATATATATGTGTGTATAGACATGTGTGTATAGACATGTGTGTATATATATATGTATATATATCCAAGATCAGGCAAAACATGGATTAGGAGGTCTTGTCACTTGACTCCACAAGTGTGTGGGAGTCAGAAGTTAGATAAGATACGGAATGGAATACTGTGCTAATAATTGTTGGAAATGATAATACCAGCCTAGAACTGAGCATTGAATTATAGGCAAAGGGATATACATGATAACCTCTAAATGTATGCATTGCAAGCCACAATGTGTAAGAAAAGGAAAAGAGAGAGAGGAAGAAAGAGAGGAAGAGAGAGAGAGAGAGAAGAGATAAAGAACCCGCCATAGAGGCAGGCTAGGGGAAGAGGGAGGGAATAGGGGACATTGGTGGTGGGAAGTGGACTCTGGTGGAGGGATGGGCGCTGGGACACTGTATGACTGAAACCCAAACATGAACATCTTTGTAATTGTAGATTTCATGGTGGTATAATAAAATATTAAAAAAATAAAAAATGAATTTTTTAAACATTTTATTATACCACCGTGAGATATACAATTACAACGTTGTTCACGTTTGGAGGTTTCGGTCACACAGTGTTACAGCACCCCGCCTCCACCAGTACCCATCACCCACCACCCATGTCCCCACCCTCGCCCCCCACGTCCCGCCTAAATGACAGGTTCTTTATCTCCTCTCTCTCCCTCTCTCTCTTTTCCTTCTCCTACATATTGTGGATTGCACTACACATACTTAGAAGCCATCCTTTGCATTTTTTTTTTTGCCTGTAAAAATGAATTTTTTTAAAAAGTGCTGCCACAGAGGCAAGCTGGGGGTGGGTGGGTGTTGCAGGACTCCTAAGGGCCGCTGCATCTGCTCTGGATTGCCTCCCGCAAATCACTCTGTAGATAAGGGGTAGTCTAAATGTGGCAGTTTATCCGACCATGTATGCTGTACTAGCTGGTATAAATATTCTCCCATGCTATCACAATCATCGTGGGACTAGCTAGATCTTACCAGCATATTAGCCTGGACACGTAAGGACACCTAAGTAATTAGACCAGAGAGAAATGCTGTTTGCTTCCAAACAAACAAGCATGGCTCCCTGATAAAATATAAAACTACAATGAAGTAGAGGAGACTTGTGAAAGCTTGGAGAAATATTTAACTGGCATTGGTGTTGGTCTTTGGTACAGTGACATGCCATCTCAGAAACCCCCTTCTCTACATTTCAAAGGCCTTCCCGGCTCAAAACATTAGCACAGTAAAGGCCCTAGGTGAGATGCAGGGAGGGACTACCTGAGGGCATTGGACCCTCCCTGCTTTCCATAACAATGGGAGGAAGGTCTGAGTTGGGGGGATATAAACTAGCCATTCCCGCCTCCTGGTCTTCTTCCCGTGGGATCTCACCTTGTGAGCGTTTATTCCCCTTGGAAGTTTTACACGTGGTGGTTGCCATCTTGGCCTACACGTGGCTGGGGTTCTAGCCTGGAATCCTAAGCATCGGGTTTTTCCTTTTGCTGATTTGGATGCCTGAACCTGTGATAAGTAAAGTCTTTTAAAACCGCATCGGATTCCTGAGTGTTCATCCATTCCTCGCCTGCTTTGGAGGTAGAAGGGAACTCGCTTCCCGGCACTGTCGGGGACCCCGCGAAGCGCCCGACAGGTGGGAAACTGGAGATATTCTGGAGGGTAATGGACATTAGTGACATGACATTAGTGGAGGGACATTAGTGAAGGGACTGCTACTGGAACAATGTATGCCTAAAACTCAATCTTAAATATCTCTGTAACTTTGTAATTCATAATAATTTTATAAAATGTTTTCATTTTAATTTTTTTTTTTTTGCTTTTCTTGGGGCGGGCACACCGAGCAATGCTCAGGGGTTTCTCCTGGCTCTGCACTCAGGAATTACTCCTGGTGGTGCTTGGGGGACTATATGGGATTCCGGGATCGAACCCAGGTCGACACAGGCTGGCCGAGTGCAAGGCAAACACCCTACCCACTGGGCAATCACCCGGCCCCCATTTTAATTTTTAAGAGTATTAGAGTGAATATTCTTCTCTTCCTTCTCTTCATTTCTATTTTAAAGGAAATGCTTTCAGTGTTTTGACATTAAATATGAAAACACCCATAGGTCTTTTTTAAATACTCTTATCAGATTGAAAAAGCTTCATAACTTTTCTAAAATTTAAGTGTTACTAAAAGAAATGAATGATGAATATTTCCAAGTGATTTTTTTTCTGATTTAATTGAAAGAATTGTGAGAATTTCCTTTGTCTTTATGTTATGTGTATTAATGAATATTTCAGTAGTTTTCCAGTCTTATATTACTGAAATAAACCTTATTTAACCTGTCATAGTGGTGTGTGTGTGTGTATTTGTGTGTAAGTATGTGTGTGTGTTAGAGATGATGGGTACAACAAAACAATCACAAGTTTTTGAATCAATGTTCATAAAAGATATCACTGTATCACTGTCTTCCCATTGTTCATCGATTTGCTCGAGTGGGCACTAGTAACATCTCCATTAGTCCTGTCACAAGCAAGTATAACCCAAGGGCATCTGCTTGCTCCAGGGACAGGAGGAGCCGAAACCATTCTTCAGGTCATGGAACTGAGGTGCATAATTGTTACTTGTTTTTGGCATAACAAGTTAATAAAACACGGGTAGCTTGCCAGGCTTTGCCGTAGGTGATATAGTCTCAGTAGAAGGCTCTCATCTCGAGCATTTACTGATGAAACTTAAAGGAGAAAGATCAGGTTTTCTTTGGATGGAGCTCTGAGGAACTATGGAGTCTGGATGTTGAGAATGACTGACTGCATGATGTGTGGTTTGCTCTGGCTTCTTGCTAGGCTTACTGGTATCAGTTAGAACCTGTCTAGAATTGTATACAATGTATAAATGTGAAAGATCTTGGGAAGGACCTTATCCTAAAATCAGCATTCTCTAAGAATATCATGCGGCCACAAAGTGGCTGCACACCAAGGGAGCTGTGGGTCTGATGTGAGTGGGTCTCTCTCTTCCAGGGCAACTGGCATGGAGGCAGAGAAAAGGGCAGGGCCAAAACTCCACTCCGAGTCCGGCCAGCGTGTTCTCTCCCCCGCACATAAGAGATAATTGTCTATATTTTTCTTTCTTTTTTTTTTTGCCTTTTTGAGTCACACCCGGTAATGCTCAGGGGTTACTCCTGGCTCTTTGCTCAGGAATTACTTCTGGCTATGCTCAGGGACCATATGGGATGCCGGGATCGAACCCAAGTCAGCCCCGGGTTGGCCGTGGTGCAAGGCAAATGCCATACCCGCTGTGCTATATCTCTGGCCCCTATATTTTTCTTTTTTATACTGTCTCTGCAGTAACAACAGTGTCATACAATGGGCTGAGAACAATGCCTTTACTTTCTATATTCTGAAAAATGTGTGGTGGAACGATAATTATTTTTCTTAAATGTTTTGTATAAATCTGTAGTGAAGTCATCTATGTTTAGATATTTATTTCAACTGTTTAAATATTGATATTTTCTTTAATAGTTCCATTCTTAGTCTCTTTATTTCATTTGGGAGCATGTTAGTAGTTTCAATAGTCAAGAACTTGACTTGTCTGTTATCAAATGTACATAGAACTATTTACATTGTTTCCTTACTATTCTTTTAACAGCTACAGGATTTTTTGAGCACTCTCTTATTTTCTCTTATTTCTCATATTAATAAAGAATGACTTCTCCCTTTTTTGGCTGTCATACTAAAGGTTTTTCAGTTTAATATTTTCTTTTCACTTTGTTTTATTTTGTGTGTTGTTATAGTTCAAGTTAAAAAAATTTTCAAAGGAACAGTACTTTGTTTTGATTTTCTCGATTGCTTATTTGTTTCACTTATTTCTACTGTGATTTGATTTCCTTGCTATACTTTATGGGTTTGTGATGCTCTTCTTTACTGATGTCTGGAAAAGAAAAAGCTTGTATTACTAAATAATAGAAAAGAAAGCTTATGTTACTAAATTGAATCTGGGGGCCAAGGATATGACTCAAAGGGATGAACTCCTCCTTGGGATGTGTGAGATCCTGAGTTCTAGCCCTGGCCACCACAAGCTGTCATTCTGATGGTCCCCAGTCCTGAGCACCTCAGCACTGGGCCTTAAACTCTGAACCATTAGACCCAGTCCTAATTTCCCCATACTGCTGGTATGGTCCTAGAAAAGAAAAAAAAAAATTATTCTTGTTTAGTGGGGATCTTCATTCATATTTTTCATTTATTCAGGTAATATTAGTTACAAGAAGGCATGGACAAAAATGCATGAAATATAAACTCCCTATGAGGGGAGCCACTGGGGTCTCCAACAATACCAGAAAGTGAGTCCCCTTTTACCTCTGAAACTGGCGAGGAATGGATGAAAACTCAGGAATTCGGCACAGTTCCAAAAGGCTTTGCTATAACAGATTCTGATATACAATCCAAGAGCAGGAGACACTCCAAACTCTGCATTCCCGGCTGGGCCCCGCCACATGTAGGCCAAAATGACAGCAACCATGTGTTGAAGCCCAACAGATAACAGAGAGGATGGAGAGAGGAAATCGCCAAGGGAAGCCAAAATGTCAAAAAAGCCCCTCTTTTTATCCTAGCTTTTTTTTTTCTAATTTTATTACACCACTCTTAGACATACAATTGCCAGATGCTCATGCAGAGTTATGGTTCTACAGTGTTCCAATACCCATCCCTCCACCCAAACCCATCTCCCTCACTAATGTCCCCACCTCCCTCCCCCCTCCCACACCTCAACTACTTGGAGGGTTCTGTATGTCTTTTCTCTCCTCTCTATCTCTCCCTCCCACCTAACTTTCCTACACATCGTAGAATGCAGTACATTAAAGGACATAACTGTTTCCACTAGTTTGATGGACCGGGGCCTCATGGTCAGCATCTGGACAGTGAAGGTGGCCGCTAGTGTGGTGGACAAGTCTCATCTGGCTGCTTCCAGGACCCCCCAGAGGTGATGGGCCACTCCCAAAACCCATCTGCCCTCCTGGGAGCCCCATGGTCAGCTGAGCCTGGGGAAAGCGGAGTTCCAGCTTCCCCAGCCGCGTTTGAGTCTCTGCATTAAGTTATGGTCGGTCACCCCAGGGCAGCTCCTGGGCGGGCCACCAGGCTCAGACAAAATGGAGGGGGAAAGGCCAGCCCCGACTCCATCTGATGAATTCCCAGTGATTCCCGCTTCTGGGAATTGCCTACCTGGGCTCAAATTCGTTTTGCTCTGTTAATCTGGTCTTGAGGTAGCATCCCTCCCGGGTGGGCTGATTATGTTGCAGCGTCCGAGCAGCGAAGATGGCGGCTAGTGTGGTGGGCGAGTCTCATCCGGTTGCTTCCAGGACCCCCCAGAGGTGATGGGCCCACTCCCAAAACCCATCTGTCCTCCAGGGAGCCCCATGGTCAGCTGAGCCTGGGGAAAGCCGAGTTCCAGCTTCCCCAGCAGAGTTTGAGTCTCTGCACGTTATCTAACTTCTTTTGTAGACTGAAACCCATCAAAATCTTCCAGCCCAGTCCATTGTGGGCTGTGCTATCTAGAGATGTAGGCAGGTAAATGACCCTTTTGAAATGTAGATCTTTAGGTGAGCCTTTGACTCAAGCTTCACAAAAGCTGATTTCCAAAGGCAAAATCTCTCTAGCAGAGAGAGGAGGGGCTGCATCTCTGAACCAGAAAGCAGTTCAGAATGTAATTTGTAGGAAATGGCATTAATACTTTTTATCATGACTATGTAGCTAGCAGATCCCAGACTATGGATCCCACTAAGGTCCAAAATTCATCAGAATAATTCACTTTGGCATTACTTTTAGAGTCATGTTAGTTTTCCCGGAGGTGCACTGGCATGTCTCTGAACTAGGACATTATGGTTTGATCCAACGTGCCAAGTACTCTTGGGATATCTACATGTATGTCCCACGCATGTCCCAGGCAGGGACCCGTGGGAACAGAATATTGATCTGGGGCAAGCGAGATTCATGATAAAAATATTTATGCTGTATAAAATTACAAAATCAGTCCAATTATGCCCAAATTCCCATTGGGTCTGCTCCAGAGATTCCCCAAAGGCAGGGACCAGCTCTCCACATAAGCTAAGTGTAGCTGGAGGCTAAGGTTCAGTAGGGCTTGTCACCCAACACTCCCAGAATAGCAAATGTTGTTCAGAGAAAATAAGCAAGAGACTGCTCAAAGGAAAGTCAGTCCTAACCTCTGGCCACATTCCCATATCCATAATCTATTCCATTTTTTTTTTTTTTTTTGCTTTTGGGGTCAAATCCAGAGATGCTCAGGGATTACTCCTGGTAGTGATCTAGGTACCAAATGGGGTGCTGGTGATTGAACCTGGACAGGCTGCATGCAGGGTAAATGCCCTACCCACTATACTCTTGCTCTGGGCCCCCATCATCTATTCTTCCAAAAAAGAATTTTGAGAAGAGAGTAATCATTAAATAAAATTATTTTGTTTAGGAAAATACAAAGAAAGAGGAATATAGAGTATTACATACACAAGAGAGAATTCAATAAGTGGAAGGAATTGCTCATCTCAGGGGCAACTGGGTGATTCCCCAGAATGACGATGTTTGTCACTTCCCTTTGTCACGATGGTTTATAAGATTTCTCCCAAGCCTGCCTTCTTGCAACAATCTATGTAGGGAAGATGTTACTGGGGCTTTGCCAGAAGAGGAAAAGCCTTGGAAACTTGGTTGTTTTCTTTCATATTCTTAGCATAGCCCATTGTTTCTCTTGAAGCGTCTCCTTCTATATAGGGAGTCCATCGTTCTCCTTAGTGGTCCCTTATCAGAAGGATCACACCTTTGAGCTACTTTAGGACTAGTGAGAAGGCAATTTCTTTAAATCACATCTTGTTTTTTTATTTAATTTTATTTAAACACCTTGATTTACAAAATTGTTCACAATACAGTTGTGTCAGGTATTCAAAATTCCAACACCAGTCCGACCACCAATGTGCCCTTACCACCACCAAAACCCTAGTTTCCTGCCCACACCCCCAAACCTGTTCCTTTAACAGGCACTAATTACTTTATATTGCTTATGACAACATGTATCTCATAATGGTGTTGCTAAAGGCATCACCTTTACACTGAGCTGATCCGTGCAAATTGGGCCATCTGCACCACATTTTGGTTTTATTAATACCTTAAAATTCATTGCTAGTCCCAGGCACTGCACCCTTCCCCCATCCCTCATGGTCCCTGTTGGCTGACACGCTCTACTGAGCCTTAAGCTCCAGCTATGCTTAGCTTGCAGCCACTCCCGACTCTGCTACAGAAATTTTGAATCAGCTTTGGCATTTGTGAAGCCAAAAGGCCCACCTGAAGATCTACATTTCAAAAGGCTCATTTACCTGGCTTCATCTCTAGATAGCCCAGCCCACAATGGGCTGGGCTGGAAAGTTTTGGTGGACTTCTATCTATAAAATAGCTAGGAGAAAGGAGAAAGCCTTTTGCCATTTTGGCTTCTCCTTGCTCTCTGCTTCTGCCTCTCCATTCTCTTCCCTGTTAGGCCTTACTTAGCATGTGGTAGCGGACATCTTGGCCTAGGGTTCTAAACCTACACGTGGCTGGGCCCCAGCTAGGAATTTAAGTTTGGGGTTTTTCCTGCTGTTGGATTATATACCAGAACCTGTGAGAGTAAAGCCTTTTAAAACTGTGCTGGATTCCTGAGTTTTCGTCCATTCCCGCCAGCTATAGAGGTAGAAGGGAGCTCGTTCCCTGGCATTGTTGGGGACACCAGTAGCTCCCCGACAGTCCCCATATCACCACTACCCCTACTTGTCTGTAGCAATGGTGTTATTTTGATTTCCCTCATTGCTTTTGTGTCCTTTTTATCTTTTAATTTTTTAATTTTTTTGTTGTTGGTTTTGTTTCGGGGTTACACCCTGCAGTGCTCAGGGATTACTTCTGGCCCTGCACTCAAGAATTAGTCCTGCCAGGCTCAGTCAAGGACCACTTAGGATGCTGGAGATAGAACCCCAGTCTGCCATGGGCAAGCAAATGCCCTACCTGCTGTACTATGGCCCTGGTCCTGCTTTTATTTGTATATTTTATCTCTCCCAAGAACTTCTATTATTTACAGGAACTGTAGCTCTGCAATTTCTGCAAATTCACTAAAGTTCAATGAATGACCCATGCCATGGGTGAGTTCTGGGTTAGAAATGAGGACTCTACAGAGTTTAGGTAAGACAGAAAATGGAACAGGGTGCTAATAATAGTCGAGGGTACTAATGCCTACCTAGAACTGAGCATTAAATAGAGGCAAAAAGGATACACATGACAACCTTTTAATGTATGTTCTGTAATCCATAGTCTGGAAGGGAAGGAAAAGAGAAAGAGAGAGAAAGGGAAAGAAATAAAGAACCTGCCATGGAGCAGGGCTGGGGAAGGGGGAGGGAACCGGGGATGTTGGTGGTGGGGGATGGGCACTGGTGGAGGGACGGGTGCTGAAACACTGTATGACCAAAACCCAAACATGAACTTTTTAATTGTATATCTTTTATTTGTATATCTCACGGTGGTATAATAAAATACTGTAAAAAAAAAGAAATGAGGACTCTAAAAAAGGAGAGAGGGTGATGGAGCTAGTCCAAGTGGTAGAGGCCAGGCGTAGCATGCACCAGGCCCTGAGTTCAACCAGCACCTCAAAAAATAAAAACTAATAATAAAAAATAAATAGAACAGGGAAAGAGAGATAGCAGAGTACACACCAACAGAAGCATCAGAAAGAAGTCAAAGGCATCTTTCACTTTGAAAGTCTGAGCGCCAAGGGAGGTGGATCTCGGCTGGTGGCTGGCTGGGTGTAAGGTCTTCTTTTCCAATAAAACCGCCTGATTCCTTGCACTGCCAAGACGTAGAACTGGTTTCTAACTAACGACAGAAAATGAAAGCGTGGGTATATGTATGTACATGCCTGAACAACTTCACCGAGCACAGCCAAGTATGTTAGGGGTGGAAGGGAGTGTGGGGGTGGGGCACTGACCCCGGCCTGACCCCTGCGCAGGGGTGGGCCTGGAGACCCCGTGGGGGCAGAGAGCATTCCCGCAGGCGCAGACTTCGGTACCAGCCGGCCAGTTACTTCACAACAGTCTTGAACAGCCAGCGAGCGAGGCCTTCAGGTAGGGGATAGGGAGGTGAGGGACCCTAAAATCTCTACAGATGGCCTAGCAGGGAACGGGGGCGCCGGCCAGTAGACTTTAGGATAGGGGCAGCCCCCGCAGCCCCCTCCTCAGTCCTCTCCAGGGCTGTCCAGGGAAGTGGGCCCCTTGCCCAGGCTGCCCCACTGTCTCCTGGGCCGGCCCAGCACACTGGACCTGCGCTCTGCATCTGCGGGCTTGGAGGCTGACAGTTGATCCTGCCCACGCACGCGACGCCTCTCTGGCGCCCCCTGCAGGCCGGGCCCACAGCACCCTGGCTTTACCCTTCCGGTACCATTTCCCTGCTCCCGGGTATTACCGTAATTTACCGTGAATTACCGTGAGTTACCGTTTAAGGCTGACCCGACCCATTGCACCCACAGGAGGCTTCTCCTGGGCCTTAAAAAGTTCAACTTAAAAGAAAAGAGGAAGGGCCCGTGGGAATAGTTGATTCTAATGACGTGAATTAAGCAACTCTCTCGGAGTGATCACTGAGCATCATCAGGTGTGGCCCAAAAAAAAAAAAGAAAATCGCATACACCTAAAATTGTGTTTCTCCCTCCCGATTTGACGAGCTTTTCAGACGTCCCGCCGAATGGAGATGGCACCTGCCGTGGCTCTCCTTTCCCCGTGGCTGTGAAAAAGGCTAGTCACAGGCCCCCTGCCTGGGTCCCCACAGCACCTCTTGTGCACCCTGGACACCCTCAGCCCTTCACAGGACCCCAAGGCCAAGGACACCGACCTCCTGCCCTAGCCGACCAAACGCTAGTGGGGCCAGTAGAGGGCATCTCTGGTGCCTAGAACACTCACTTCCATGTGTTGAAAAGTGGGGACAGTGTCCACTCCAGCTCTTCTCCATTTCTACAGTTTATCTCTGGGAGAACTTTCCAGTACTCTAGAGAGAGCTCATTAGACCTCCTCACAGCCCATAGAGAAGCAGAGAGAGAGGAGGGAGGGGGAGAGAGAGGGATGCAGGGAGAAGAGAAAGAGAGAGGGGGAGATAGAAAGGAGAGAGAGGAGAGAGAGGAGAAAGAGAGAGGGGGAGAGAGAAAGTAGAGGAGAGAGAGGAGGGGGAGAAAGAAGAAAGAAGAGAGAGAGAACAGCAGGAAAGTGCTTGTTTGCTCACTGATGATTTTTATTTCATTCCCGACACCTCAGCACTGGCAGGAGTGGTCCCTGAGCACAGAGCCAGGAGTAAGCCCTGAGCACTGCTGGGTATAGCAGGAAAGAAGAAAAAGGAAGGAAGGATGGGGAAGGAAGGAAAGGAGGGAGGGAGGAAGAACAGGTAGGGCCTTATTTTAATAATTAAAAACCTTGTTTCTCATACTAGAGAATGAGGTCTCAGTTTACATGAGGGACTTGGATGAACTATTTAAAAATTATGAGGAGAGAGCAATTGTACAGCTGATAGGGCACCTGCCTTGCATGCAGCTGACCCATGTTCAGTTCCCAGCACCACATATAGCCCCTGAGCCCGCCAGGAGTGATTACTGAGCACCACCAGGCATGCTCCAGAAAATGGAAGGAAGGAAAGTGGTAAGGCAGGAGGGAGGGGCTGGAGCGATAAGACAGCAGGTAGGGCACTTGTCTTGCACATCTGGACCAGGGTTAAATCCCCAGCACCACTTATGGTTGCCTAATCCCTACCAGGACTGGTCTCTGGGCACAAAGCCTGAAGTAAGCCCTGAACACTGCCAAGTGTGGCTCCAATCTCCCCAACCTCCCAACCCCCAAAGAAAAGCTTGGCTACAAATAATCCTAATTGTCAGTATTTCCTATTCATGTGAATACAGACCCACTGCACCAATGAGAACACCAGGGCATAGGAGGAAGGATTCCTCTGACACAGAAAGGGGATCCCCTCCCTCAGGTGGGGACTGACTGCTGAGGGAGCCGGGGCGCCGAGGCTGCTTGAGGGGCACCCCACACCCCACTCCAACCTTCCTATCACTGAGAACCAGGGTTGACACCTTCCCTTCGCATTCCTCAGGGGTCCCCTCAGGGACCATGTCTTCCTTATTCAGGAGGGACACCAAGAGCTTAGTCAGAGAGCTGGGCAGGAAGGGCGAGCTGGTGCCTGTGGACAGCCTGACCAGCGCCCCTACCTGCGCCCCTTCTGCCTGGTGAGGAAGAAGCACAGACGCCACCCCTGGCCTTGGGACACCCCAGTCATCCCCACAGAGTACTCGCTCATGGACGTGTTGGAGCCCGGCTCCCGGACCCAGGTACCTTCAGAGGGACTGTGGGCAGTGGAGGGCGGGGGCTGCTGGGGAGGTGGTACTTGTAGCCAGCAAGCAAATGTCCTTTGGGTAGACATGCAGAAGCCTCTGGCCTGCCTGGCCAGAGCAGGTCATGAACAACCTCTCCTGTACTGTGGGGTGATGGAGAGCCAGTGTCTTCTGCCCCGAGCTGCATGACAGCAATGACAATGGTCATTCCATATTGCAGCAGTGGCTGGCATGGTTGAGGGCCAGCAGTGTGCAAGGGCCCCGTGGCCTGTTCCTGCTTCAATCCTGTCAGCCCCATGGAGCAGGCCACATCATTCTTCGGACCTTTGTTTCCTTTCATAAATGGAGAAATGGAGACTAAACCGCTAGTACAGCAGGTGACGGCTTTCCTTTTCCACACTGATGACATTAATTCATTCCCAACAGTGTATACAGTTCCTCACACAGTCAGGAGTGAGTCCTAAGCACCACCAGGTGTGGCTCCCTTCCCACCCAAAAAAGAAAGCCAAGAAAAAAAATTAAACCGACAACACAGATGGAGACGCAAACCCCAAGATTGCCTGGTTTGCCCCAGGCCACACCCCTCAGTGGTGAGGATCAGTCACAGCCCCGAGTCCTGCCGCCCTGACCTTTCTCTCTCCCAGAGGTAAGCCAGAGCCAGCCCATCCACATCCAGGAGACGGCGACAGGAGCCGGGACAGGGGTCTCAGGCCCAGGCGCTGGGCCACAGGGGCAGGTGACGGGGAGCAGCAGGGGGGCCTGCAATGCCAAGCTGGCTGTGAAGATGCTCAGCGTTTCCCCAACACCTGGGAGACCCTGGTGGAGCAGAGGTGAGTGGGGTTAGGGACCCTCTCTGCTGAGGTCTGCCTTGGGTTCCCCAGCCTGTAGTAGGAAGGGTAGAAACCCAGGTGAGGAGTGGGGTGGAGGGAGGCTGCTCTTTGCAGTGGAAGCAGGACCCAGGGAAGAGAACATGGGTGGGCAGAGCCACTGATGTGGGGAAGGAGGACACAGGTGCATGAGGCTGGGGAGGGGACTTTGGGCATGGCAGGTGCTGCTAATTAATGCCAGGAAGGATGTGAACTCAACAGTGCCACTGTTCAAGAGGAGTAAGAAAGAGGGTGAAGGGGAGGGCGTTTTTTAAAGGGATGGATGGACGGACAGACAATGGATGGATTATGGGTAATAAAAGATGATAGACAGAACATGAGATATAGTCTAGCAGGTAGGGTATTCACTTTGTATGCGGCCAGTTGGGATTGGATTCCTGACGACATATGGTTCCCTGAGCCTTGCCAGAAGTAATTCAAGAGTACAGAGCCAGGAGTAAGCCCTGAGCACCACCGAGTGTGGCCCAAAAATAAAAACAAAGAGATTGTAGAAAGTTTATAGAAGATAGATGAAAACTCTCTGAGACAGATGACAAAGGATAGAGAGAGCGATGCAGACGACAAGATAGAAGACAGATAAGAACAGAGGAAGAGGGACCGGGGACATGGAACAAGGATTCAAGTCCTTGCCTTGAGTGGGATGATAGGAGACAAATGCTAGATAGTAGATTATAGATAGTTGGCAGAGGATCGAAAGAAGACAGACCAATTCATATGGATTGATGCATCATAGGTGACAAGTTAGGTAAGAGAAGGTGGAAGTGATAGATTATAGATAGATGAGAGAAAGACCATAAATCGTGGGAGACAGATGGAGGCGAGAGATCTTTTTTGGGGTTTTTATGTGAAACCTGAATAGCCGCCACCGTTCTTCGGCTCAGCCTGCAGAAAACCGGACGTTGGCTGGGCATTTTCTGCTGTAGGAGTCGGAGGTCTCTGATTTCCCCCACATTTTCCCTTCTCGGCTCCTGGTCTGGCCTTAAGTAAGCAGGTTCTAAGCACAGGCCCCACCTACAGCCCCTCCCTGCTTTGTCCTTGAGCCCAGCTGCCCCTAGCAGGGAGCCTGGGAGCCCAGGATGCTGGGAGAGCCCGGCCAGCTGTGCCTCTTCTGCCCACCCCATCAATCTTGCAGGAAGGTGAGGGTGCCACAGCCCTCGTTACTACAGAACCGGGAGGAGAGGGAGAGCCTGTGCGTGGTGACCGAGGCGGTGGAGACCGTGCAGGACAGTCGGCTGCCGAGCAAGACAGAGGGTGCAGGACAGTCGGCCTTCCTTGGGCCCGACCACCTAAAGGTGCAGACACGGCCAAGCTCCACCCTCCCACCCTCACCCCTGCCAAGAAGTTTACCCTCTTAAAAATCACTCCGTCTGTCTAGGGGTACAGTGTGGGGCAGAGCTGGGGGGTCCCAGCTTCTCATGACAGAGTCCTTTGGGGAGATGTTTTTGTTTGGGGCTTTTGTGGTTCGGTTTGGGTCTGTATGGGGACAGGGGACCTCCCAAGCACTGTTCATACAGCCAGGCCACCCCAGCAGTGACCGAGGGGCCACATGCTGCTGGGATCAGACCTGTGGACGTCTGCCTCTTTTTAAAGGCATCTGAGGGCCAGAAAGAGAGCCCAGGGCTAGGGCACACACACCCTTCACTTGCACAAGGTCCTGACCAGCCTCTGCCACCCCCTGAGCACTGCTAAGTGTGGCTCTAGTGGGTCCACAAGGTCCATCTGACTTATGGACCTTACCAAGTCTCTCTGGGAACGGCCCTTTGAAGAAATAAAAATACGAACATTCAGACCCTGCCTCCCACTTCCTACTCACCATCCAACCATGCAGCCAGCATGGCGGGGTCCCAGTGCAGGAAGATTCTTGGCAGCCTTGGTTGTGGGTTGCCAGCCCGAACCCCAGCTCTGCCAGGATGGCTGTGTGCCTGGGGCAAGTCGCCTGGCCCTGAATCCCAGGCCTGTCCTCCATGAGCCATAAGCAGGCTGGAGATGGGGTGAGGACGAGGCAGCCTGGGAGAGAAATGCAGGGCCATGACACCAGGCTTCCTCCCACCGGCTTCAAGGCCACTGGTCAGCTGGTTCCCCAGCATTCTGGGCCTCCCTTGGGATCTCAGGAAGTTGAAGCATCCCCCACCCCAGCAGCCCGTCTGTGTTTCTGGGACTGTCCATGGTGGGGAAAAAACAGGAAGCTAGTTTGTCCTGTGTCTGCTGAGTGAATGGAAAACACAGCGCAGGGCAGTGACTGCAGGGGGAAATGAAAATCTACAACCAGGCTCCTCGCTCTGTCCATGTTTGTCCCTCACTCACTCTTGGCCAGCTTCCACCTCATAGTCCAGTCAGGCTGCTGTTGCTACACTTTATCAACTCAGCCTGCAGGACGGAGAAGCAGCCTTGCCCCACCTCGCCCTCTGGTCCCCTTCCCACAGGCCAGCCTGTGGCTCTCTGGCTCCATCTAGAGGCGGGAAAGCTGAGCTTCATGGTCTTGATGCAGGACAGATGCATGGCAGGTGAAAAAGTGGAGTTCTGCCTGCTGAGTCTGTTCAGAGTGCTCTGTGTGTGTGTGTGTGTGTGTGTGTGTGTGTGTGTGTGTGTCTGTGTCTGTGTCTGTGTGTCTGTGTGTGCATATGTGTCTGTGTGTATGAGTCTGTGTCTGTGTGTATGAGTCTGTGTATCTGTGTGTGCGTCTGTGTGTCTGTGTGCATGTGTGTCTGTGTCTGTCAGTGGTGCCACCATAAGCCCCACATCAGGAATCCTAGCTTCCAGGACTGCCCCCCCACCATTACCCCTCTTGTGCCCCACTTTCCACTTAGAAACAAGAGGACAAGCCTGCCTCAAATCCCCGTCCAGCTCTGCTCTGCACTTCCCAGGGTGAACATGCCACACTGGGCCACGCTCAGTGAGACTGAATTGTTCTGTCCTCACCATCAACTATGATGTTTGTTTGTGACTGGTCCAGCCTCCCCCAGGAGCGGCTGCATAGTGCACCCCTCTCGGTCTAGTTTCACTGTGCTGGAAACTAGGGGCCAGCTCCCCTCTCCCCTCTCTCCTCTGCTCCGACTGTGTTTGGGTTTGGTTGTTCCTTCCTTTGTCTTTTGGCTGTGCCTTCCACCTGAGCCTGGAATCACTGTGGCTCCATTCTCTCAGCACGCCATTATCCGTGACCCTGTCAGAGGAGTAGGGTTCGTGCCCTGCGTGTGGTTGAGCAGGATTCCTCCAAGGCAGCTTTTGTCATGCACACATCTGCGGATGGGTGCTGGGGGGTATTGCCCATGCTGTCACTAGTGTCACTCTGTGTCTGTGTGTATGAGTCTGTGTATCTGTGTGTGCGTCTGTGTGTGTGGAGCAGTGTGTGTGTGTTTGTGCGTGTGTGTGTGTGTGGCGGGGGTTGTATCCTTCAGGCCGGTCACTTTCGTGTTCTCTGGGGAAATATTCAGACATGGTGGTGAAGGTGGGTCACGTGCTGTTCTTACAATTTTGGCATGGGGAAGGGAAGGTCCAGGCTACACTGCAGTGCTCAGGGATCTTCGCTCTGTGCTCAAGAGTGATCCCTGGTGGTGCTCAGGTGCTGTGAGGACCCAACTAGGCTGGGTCGTATGCAAGGCAAGTCCTTGCATATTACCCCTTCGTGTCCCACCGGCCCTGGTTTTCATCTTCTGAGGCATCTGCAACCTGTCTTCTATAACAGTCACCCCCTCTGCAGCGTACATGGCCACGGGCTCTCCATACACCTGTTTCTCTCGTTACTGTTAG
This sequence comes from Cryptotis parvus, assembly GCA_021461705.1. Taxonomy (NCBI): domain Eukaryota; kingdom Metazoa; phylum Chordata; class Mammalia; order Eulipotyphla; family Soricidae; genus Cryptotis; species Cryptotis parvus. Next base: position 172,147 of record JAJIBD010023176.1, on the reverse strand, counting down.
CTGTGTGGGCTTCGAGCTCATCCATGTGTGCCAGGGCTTGCTCGAGGGCCGTGGGACACGTGCAGCACCGCCATTTCGCTGCAGAGCCCCTGCAGCCTGTTAGCAGCTGGTCTGATGGCGCCCACACCACCCTCGCCCCTCCTTGTGGGTCGCCATCCCCGCGCAGGGTCATTTGGGGAGCCTGCATGCATTCCCCCTGGCAAAACGCTTTGGGTTGATTTTCTGGGTCAGTGCTGCATATGTGACCTGCTATGAATGCTGTGACCTTGCTGTGCCTGAACCCCAGCTCTGAGAAGCCCCCCAAACCCTGAGAATTCCTCCCCACAGCCCCTGAGAATTCCTCCCCAAACCCTGAGAATTCCTCCCCAGCCTCTGAGAATTCCCCCAAGCCCCTGAGAATTCCTTCCCCCCCAGCCCTTGAGAATTCCTCCTCCCATCCCCTGAGAATTCCTGCGCTTCCCAACTGCTGTAGGCCATCCCTTGTCTCCCCCTCCCTCTCTGCCATCTGCTCCCCAGCCCCCAGGACTGCTTCCCATGGGCCTGTGGTCACTTCCTTCCTGCCGCCCACCCAGGTGCCCCCAGAGAAGGCAGCGGCCATCCCTCAGGGCAGCATCATGGCCTACAGGGTGCTGAGGCTGGTGATCAAGGAGGATCGCTGGGGTAAGCTGGGGGGAGGCTGCTCTCCCCAGGGAAGAGCCGGGCCACTCTTCTAAGGCTGCCTGAGGCCGCAGACAGTCCAGTCCCTCCAGAGCTGCTGAGCCACCAGGGAGGGTTCCTCCCCAGTCTGCACCCCTGCACCCCCACTTGTCCCAGGTGGGTGCATTTGGCTGGAGGTGGAGCTCGGCTTCATCCAGCCCAGGGGCCCTGCAGATGGAAAGTGAGATGCCTCTCAACCCAGCCCTGGCCCTTTAGGCTGCAGGGCAGGCCTTGTCGTAGATTGGAGGGGAAGCAGAAAGAGGAGCCAGGAGAACCCCACTTCCTCCTGAGGGGCAGGAGCCGAAGGCTCTGAGGCAAAGGGGGTGAGCAGGCGGCCTGCACAGTCACCTGGAGGGGAGCCCCCGCTCACATGGTCTTTGCGGCCCCAACACACTGTCAGGCAGCGACTGTCAGCACAGCTGCCAGGGGCCCAGCACACTCAGCTCTCAGGGCTCCCGCTGTGCCCCCTCCCAGGCTGGGAGGGCTGGGAAAAGTGATGAGGACCCCCTCTGAATTGGGTTCCTCCTCCCTGTGCCCCACAGCTGTTCTGCACCTGCCCAAAGGCAAGTTCTGTGGAGACACTTGCAGAGGTGAGCAGCGCTGCCCACGCTGGAAAGCCCCTTCCCGGGATGCCATGGTTGGCTTCTCGGTCTCTCCTCTCCCACCCCTGTCACGCCAGAGGCAGCAAGGACCAGGCACTTTCCAACTCCATTCAGACCGTGGGTAGAAGAATAAGTGGTGGGGGTGGCTGGTCTCTGCCCCCCCAGGGCTGCCCCCGCACACACAGCCTTCCCCCGACACTCAGGAGCCTGCTCCCCGCCTCACCAGGTTGGTGGATCTGGGATGAATTCCGGCAGGATGGGGCTTGGGAGGAAGGAAGTGGGGTGTCACCCGCCCCAGCCCTGCAGCCACGGTGCTCAGGTCCCAGGAGCCCTGACTTTACCTTCCTAAGGCGCAGGACAGCTGTACGGGAAAGCAAGGAGGCCTGTTGCAGAGAAGCCCTGTAGGGCTCGACACCCTGCGAGGCACCATCCAGGGTGGGGGTGCAGGAGGGGAGAGGGGAGGAGAGGCAGAGCAGAGTGGAATGGGGACATGAGGACCCACAGGATAGACGTGGGCCTGATGAGCTGCCCCTCATGCTGGTTCCCACCGCCCCACGGAACACCTTCCCTCCACAGATTCCGACTGGGCGCAGGGCAAGGAGCCCAGTTTTGAGGTGCTGCAGAGGCAGCTGGGGGCCCAGCTGCAGGACCTGGCCACACTGTCCCCTGAGCTGCGGCTCACACTGATGGGGGCCCTCCAGAAGCTGCTCCGGACCCCAGAAGCCCTGCAGGAGCTGGAGGACTCAGTAAGGAGTCCATGGGCAGAAGGGTGGGAGACAGCGGTGGGGGGGGGACGGCAGGACGCCCATACCTGGCTCTCCGCCCTTCCACTGCAGCTGGAGAAACTCTTGGATGTTGAGGAGCTGGAAGAGCTGGATGGCCCCGGGGGCCTTATCCTGAGCACCCTCCAGGATCCTGCAGGCAGCCTGCCCCCTCAAGAAACAGAGCCTTTCTCTGCATTCTCGGCGCACTCGTGGGTAAGCGCAGTGGGGCACCTTCAGCTCAGAGCCACCCTGGCGCCCCACCTGGTGTTCCAGAAGGCTCTCAGGTGCCAGGGGTGCCATATTGATTAGCCCACGAGTCAGTGCAGGTCAGCAGGACCCCTTCACCTGGGGCAGCTGAGGCTTTCTGGCACCTGGGCCATTCTGGCTGAGGGGAATGAGCCAGGGAATGTGGCAGGGCTTTGGGGCCTGGAAGGAGGCAGCAGAGTCCATGGAGACAGGAACCAGACTCCGGAAAGCTGCATATGTGACAGCTTTCTTGGCCACAGCGAGTGCTGTTGACACCTGGGGTCCCTGCCACAGCCCCCGCAGCCCTCTGCCCTGCACCGCTCTTCTCTCCTTCCAGGTCCCCCGCCTCTCGATGACTCCCCCTGCACCTGACAATCCCTCCTGCCCATGCCTGCCCTGAGGCCTTGACACAGGCGTTCTTTCCCTAGAAATTCCAGGAAGGTGGGGGTCTCGGGTGCCTCTGCCATGGCCAGCCCTCAGCCCCTCTCCCACTCAGGGGTTGGGCAGGTCTGGTCGGGACTGGAGGAGCATGGAGGGCTGGAGCTCCCTATTTTGCATCAGACCCCCTGGGTGCTCGTCCCAGTCCTGGGTCGCACATTTTTTTGTCAGATGAGCCTTCCGCCCCTGCCCAATGCTTGGTGTGACCGGAAACTGAGGGAGAGGGAGGAGACCCAATTCACTCTAGACTGCTCGGTACTTGCAAGGTGGGTGGGTGGGGTTGCACCTTCCAGAATCTTCACGGCAGGGATGGCTCAGGGGGTGGGCCTAGCGGGCCTTCTCCCCACCTGAGGACGGCGGTGCCCAGGGCCCCCTGTCCACTCTCTACAGTGCTCAGCGACACCCAACTGGACCTAATGGCCCAGTGCCTGGAGAAGGGACTCCTGCCGCAGCAGCTGAAGCTAGTGAGCACTCAGGGATGTGGGGACAGTGCTCGGGGGGGGTCTTGGGCCCTTGGGAGCCCTAAGTCAGCCCCACCCAGAGTGTGGCAGTGGCCTTGGCACCATCTGCTCTGCAGGGGATCAGTTCCCAGGCAGGACAGAGTGTGAGTGCCTGGGGGTGGGGGACGCACAGGGCAGTGTTCAGGATCCTTTACCTGCGGCTGCAGCTCAGAGCAAGGCCCAGAGGGGGCGCTGGCACAGCTGAAGGGGCACCGGCTCTGGCCAAGGCGGTCATCCTTGGCCCTTCCACCAGGTGGTGAGCATCTTGAAGGCGACCTTTGACCTGAGGGAGGAGACCACCATCCCCCTCCCACCAGAAGCCCTCTCCTCACTGCCCAAGGAAGACACGGCCTTCGCCCTGAGCCTGGTGGAGAGCTGTGGGTTGGAGCTACAGGGCGCCGGCCACCCGATCACCTGGGACCCCGACCTGCTACCCCAGCTCTCTGCACTCTATGGAGCCCTCGAGGGCTGCAGCTGCTGGCCAGCCCCTGTGCGGCGGCCCAGCAGGCCCAGGCCTGAGACCAGCCTCCTCCCGGAGGCTCCCGGCAGCTGACACAGAGCCTCCGCACAGGGCCAGTTTGCCCAGCGGCCAGGGTACCAGCTCTCTTCATCCCTTTCAGGGCTGCTCCCAGACATCAGACAACATCAGGCATGGGTGGGTGCATGGGTGGGTAGCAGGGTAGATCATCACCTTAGGGTCCCTCCTTGAATCAGGATTCTCCTGTGGGAGGCGGGAAGAGGGGGCTGGTTCCAGGACAGTGGGCTCCATCCATGGCCCCAACATGGGCAGCCTGCAGCTCTGAGCACATTTCGATCCCCCACACCACATCCTGCCAAGCTCCCTGTCCCCCCCAACATGGGTTGGCCCTGATGCCTTTTGCCCTTACTCTGTATAAAGAGCTCCCAAAGACCCAGGTGTCAGCTGTCACTGTGTGAGGTTGACTGTTGGTGAGTGTGTCGCTGTGCTGACAACATGCAGGTTAGCAAAGTATTCGGACCATCTCCCCTGCCTTCCCGGTGCCTGCCTCACCATCCTGCCTGTCAGGTGACAGGTGGGTGGGTGAACTGCCCACTCATTGATCACCCAGGCCGTGCAGTGGCCTCACCCAGTGGCCCCACGATGTGTGGGGTGCCACCAAGCTTCCTTCCCAATGTTGTCTCTCATCATGGAAACATGCTGGGTCACTCCTGCATCATCGCCCCACCCCTCGCGTCCAGAGTGTCCATCGGACACCACTGCTGGTCATACAGCCTGTGGTGACACAGTACCCAGCAAGGCTGAAGGGCTCCAGGCCGTGCGCCTGCACATGCAGACATCGAAGCAGAGAGGGGACACGGGGAAACTGAGGCCGCACAACCACAAGCCAGGGCCAGGCTCCGATTCCCAGCTCAGCGATTTGATTTAAAAAAAATTTTTTTTCCAAACACTTGTAGAGGTCAGTGGGGGGGGGGGTGACTCACTCTCAGTGATGGCCCAAAAACCACCATTTGTGCTGGGGATCAAACCCAGGCCTCCCACCGGGCAGTGTTCAGGGCTCACTCCGAATGCTCGGGGCACCCAAGCCAGAGCAGCCGCATGTGAGGCAAATGCCTTAACCCCTGTGCTGTCTCTCTAGTGCCATCAGTGATCTTAACTGCACAGTCTGGAATAAAGACAGTGCTCACAAAGCAGACCTGCCTTGCTCTCAGCAGCTAACTTCATATATTCTTCCCTAATGAGAAAGCCGATCTGACAAACGTTTTCAGCACTTTAAAAATAATAAACGTTTTAGAAATGTACGAAGAACATTTTAGTATCCATAGGTATTTAACCTTTTGAAATCTTTCTAAGCATACATTAGAATTATTTTGCAGGAAAGTTCAGTGTAGTATTTACTTTTAAAGATGCAGCATATGGCGGCACATCCTTCACTCTGCCACTGAGGGACGATGTCATCAGCCAGGGCATCTTTGCAGACCCCACAGCAACCCTTGGATCAGTTTTCTAGGAATAATGCTCCTCGTGGCACTTCCTCCGAGTGCCTTTTCCTCTGGAGCTTCTGACATGGGCTCCCTCTTGTGGAGAAATTCACAATAACGTCTCCCATTCATGGTTGTCCTGTCGTGCTGTCCAGCGAACCTGTGGTCTTTTGCCTGCTGCTCTTAGGGACTCAATGATGTTAATGCTTTTATCAAGAAATACGACTTTAAAAGGGGTCCATTGTTCACTCATAGGCCTAAATTTAGGGGCATTAAAGTCGTCCAGTCTCAGGTCTGCATAACATCTGCTTCCTGCAGCTTCCCCAGCAGTCTAGCCTGTCCCTCTGACCTCCTCCTCCTCCTCCTCCTCCTCCCTCTCCTCCTCCTCCTCCCCCCCTCCTCCCTCTCCTCCTACCCCCAGCAGTCTAGCCTGTCCCTCTGACCACCACCTCCTCCTCCTCCTCCTCCAGCTTCCCCAGCAGTCTAGCCTGTCCCTCTGACCTCCTCCTCCTCCTCCTCTCCTCCTCCTCCTCTTCCCTCTCCTCCTCCTCCTCCTCCCTCTCCTCCTCCTCCCTCCCCCTCAGCAGTCTAGCCTGTCCCTCTGACTTCCTTCTCCTCCTCCCTCCTCCTCCTGCAGCTTCCCCAGCAGTCTAGCCTGTCCCTCTGACTTCCTCCTCCTCCTCCTCCTCCTCCTCCTCCTCCTCCTCCTCCTCCTCCTCCTCCTCCTCCTCCTCCTCCCGCACCTTTCCTGCCTAGAACTACACCACACACTTCTATTGCCATCATCTAAGATGGAGAAAATCAATGTTAATACAGAGCAAAGACAAAGTTGGGCTGAAAACAGGCTGCCCAGTAACTTGGACCTCTTGTAAGCTTCTTAGCCTCTTTAAATCTGTTTCCTCAGCTATAAAAGAGATTAAGAAAGAGATGAAGGGAGGAAGGGAAGGGAGAGGGAGGGAAGAGTCAGAGAAATGGGATAGTGCAGGGGCCAAGGTATCTGTGTTGCCTGCGGCCAAGCATCCACCGTTAGAATCCCAGCACCACGTGGGGTCCCAAGCATTGCCAGTGATCATTCCTGGACACAAAGGCAGGAACTTTCTGAGCACAGTCAGGTGCGGCCCTTGGTCTGTGTTTTCGCCCCTCGAATAGCACATTCCTGCGGTAGCCCTCAATAAAGACGTTCTCTCCAGAGACTCCAGTCCAGCCACCAGTCCCTTCAAGCAGTTAGCTCAGAGCCAGGACTGTCAGCTGGCGGCCCTGGGAGTTGTGGAGGTGCGAGGGGCCTCAGGGCTGCGTTGGGCCAGCCCCGCCCACAGGCAGCCCTTCCCTTCCCCACCAGTACAGCCTGGGTGTGATTGCTGCCTTAGCAGCTCTTCCCATTATGGGGGCATCACCACAGAAATGTATTTCACAAATGAGCCAACCCAGGGAGATGATGAAACCAGAGGCAGCGAGAAGGGAGACTGGGCCTGTAGTGGAGCCATTTCTCTAGTCTGACCACTGCCCACCCTCCATGCCTTGCCCTCTGGCAGCCCCTCACCGCCAGTTACTCTCCAGGAAGCCAAGTCCGGCTGCAGATGGTATGCTTCCCAAGCCCGAGAATAGCCCTGTGCACCTCTGCACAATGTGCTCCACACCACTGCCTCCTCCAGGGGCTCAGGCCAAAAACTCATTCCCCCATTCAATCTGCAGGAGCCCGGCCTGTTGGCACAACCTCTGAAACACCCAATTGTGCTCACTTCACACCATACCATTGCAACCACTTGCCAGTTTTCTTATTTTAATATCGTTTGTGCCATTTCTCTCCACCCCCCACCCATTCTTGAGCAGAAGCAAGGATGACCATTTTTTAAATTCACTTATTTTTTGGTTTTAGAGCCACACATAGCAGTGCTCCGGGCCCATGGAACTATTCCTAGCTCAGAAGCAACCCCTGCCCATGATTGGGGAGCTATATGTGATTGAGGTCTGGGTTCCACCCACAATCAGCCTGCAAGTACCTCACCCATACTAACAGTGTTCAACCCTCTTTGGGGGTGGGCACACTTCCACTGTAGCCAGGGCTTACTCCTGGCTCTGCACTCAGGGATCTCTTCTGGCAGGCTCAGGGCACCATATGGAATGCCAGATTTGCACCTGGGAAGTCACCCTTTGATACCGGATGTTGCTGCTGCTGGTCTGTTTCAAGCCCAGGTATGCCTGATCCAGAGACTCACCCTGTGCCAGCTGATCATGAGGCGCCCAGGAGGGTAAGCGGGTTCTAGCCCTGGCCCACCATCCCAGCAGAGCCTCACAAGAAGCCAGAGGAACCTCCACACCATGAGGGCCACCATTTTCAACATCTGGACTCCACAGCTCGTCAAGAGCTCCACCCAACAGAAAAGCTGGTCTTTCCCCGGCTTGGCCGCACGGTTCATCAAAAAATGCATGAGATGAGGGGCTACTACTAGAGTATCCCACCCGCATGGCAGAGCCTGGCAAGCTACCCATGTCCTATTTGATATACAAAAAACCAGGAACAATTATAGACCTCATTCCCATGACCTGAAGGAATGGTTTGAGGCTCTTCATGTTCCTGGAGCGAACAGATAGATACACTTGGGCTACACTAGCATGTGACAGGACGTATGGTGATGTCACTGGTGCCCGCTCGAGCAAATCGATGAAGGGGAAGACAAGTGGCAAGTGACCAGATGTTGACCTTGAGAACTAGTCAGTCCTGTTGGCTACCTACATCTTGTAGCTGTACTTCTGTCCTTAGCTTCCTCCAGCCTCACCGGGCCTCTGATGCACACATGCTTTCTCCTGCTTTCCCAGGTATCACTTGTTCTATTCTCAGCAGGACTTTTTCTCTAGAGACCTGAACTCTTAACTGTCTACCCGGTCAGAGCTGGTGTATAACATTCCAGATTTCCTCTCCCTGGCAACTCGCAAATGTACCTTTATGACTCCCTAGCCCTTGGCACCTCCCATCGTCTCCTACAACCCAGTCACTGTACTTGTAGGTGCTGGGAGGACAGCAGGCAGGGAACACGAGGACCTACCCTTACAGAACTCGCCAGGGGTGCTCCAGTTACATTCTCAACTCCTGCTGCCAAGAGTGCCTTGTGCTTTGGAAGTGGGGAGGAAGAGTGGGACATCAGGGGATCCTGAGAGATAAACCCAACCTAGGAGCCCACTTTTTTGGATTTGGGACCATATCCGGTGGTGCTCAGGGTCCAAAGTGACCCTGGGATCGAAGCTGATCAGCAAGCATCTGACCCACTGCACTGTCCAGCCCTAGGAGCCCACTTACTGCTGCGTAGTGCCTTAGCAGACATGGAGCAGAGGAGAAGGCAGGCGGGTACAGCTTTTACTTCCTTGGCTTCCTGTGTTCCAAAGCTGAACAGCGCGACAAGTGCTTCCATTTGTGAGGAAGGCAAGACCGACGACTTTGCACCTCTGCTCTCCTCTTTGAAAGCCCTGACTTCCACCAGTTAAATGGGCTCTTAACAGGTACCTAGTGGGACCGGAGCGACAGCACAGTGGGGAGAGCGTTTGCCTTACATGCAGTCAACCGGGTTCAATCCCTGGCATCCCATATGGTCCCCCAAGCACCACCATGAGTAATGCCTGAACGAAGAGCCAGGAGTAAGCCCTGAGTGTTGCCAGGTATGACCTAAAAAAGCAAAAAACAAAAACAGGTAGCTAGTGAATTGTTTTGGGGGCCACATCTGGCATAGCTCAGAGGCCCCATATGTGCCAGGGACCAAGCCTACATCGGCCACATGCAATGCAGTGTCCCATTGCTCTCCTCTCTGGCTTCTGACTACTAGACCTGAAATTAAATTCATTTCCTATCAACAAGGCTCCTTTCATTAGTTACTGTTTCTTTTGTATGAGGTTCTCAAAAAACCTGGAGAGGCAGGACTGGGCAAATTTTTAGAATGGGTCAGATAGCTAGTAACCTTAGGAGCTTCTGAAGGACAGATGGTCTATGTTACAAGAGTATTGTAGTGTGAAGTAGTCATAAATAACATGAAAACAAATGAGACCATGTTCCAATAAAATTTTATTTATGGACACTGGAATTTGAATTTATATAGTTTGCACAACACAAAATATTTTTCTGTGTTTTTTCAATGTTTTAAAAATGTAAAAACTATTCTTAGTTCACAGGCTGTACATTAACAGGTGGCTGGCAGATTGGCCCACAGACCAGCCTGCTAACCCTGCAAGAGTTAGAGATTTTTCCACTTATTCTTCAATATGCGAAGTCCGAGCCACTTAACTGCAAAGACCACAGCCGTATTTATCTATTCCAGCTGTCTTTACATTTTTTGCATCCATTCACTCTATTCAAACATTCACTTGGCACCTACCCAAATTTGGTTTCTGTGCAAGGTCCTTGAAACACTGAAGAAAAAATCAGACACAGCTTTCTGTCAAGTTATCAGTCTCAGAAAAGATATCCTCAAGTGCAGTGAGCTATTGGAGGTATCTGATGAGATACTTGTGTTGCCATAACCAATCACCACAGGCCGGGCGATTAGAGCAACAGACTCATTCTCTCTTGGAAGCAGGAGTCTGAAATCAAGGCGCTGACTGGGTTGGTTACTTCTGGAGGCTCTGTGGTTGTCTTCCACATTCTCACCACTTCTTGGTTCCTTGGCTTAGAGCCACATTGTAACCGCCTTGTGCTCTGTTCCCTTCTCTCTTCTCTTGCAAGGTCTTCTCACTGGAATCAGGACACTTCCAAATGGTCTCATCTCCAGGTCATTGCACCTTCAAATGTCGTTTTTCCAAGTAAGGTCACATTTTTTTAGGTTCCAGCTGGGTATAACTTTTGAGGAGTCACTATTTAACCCATTATAATATTTTTAGTGCCTTATGGGTGCATGCCCAATGTCACCCTGAAGACTGTGAGGGAGCATTCGTGGGCAGTTTTCAAGGACAATGAGGACCTTGAGAGGCAAGAGCTAGTATCTGCTGGGCATGAGGAAGGAAGAGAGGATGGGCGCAGGGACTGTCAGATCAGAAATACGGACACATGATGCTACTCAGTAATCTCCAGTCCGGCTGCATGTGAAGCTGCATGGAGGTTGTCCGCAAGAAAGCCAAAAGGGTTGTGGCTGTTGGGACTGTGCACTGTTAAAACAGGCTTTTGATGGGAGCCACAAGACAATTTTCTGTAGTTAGGTCTTGTAATTATATTCCAGTTCAGCCATTCCTCTCACTAAACCACCAGCGTGGCTATTCCAAACAACCTTTAACCAGCCCCCTCAATCATGAGACTGAAAAGTCATGATTAAGGTTTTAGGATCTTAAAATATAAAACCTGCTGACTGTCTCCCACTGATGCCTTGGGCTCGATCCTCTCCTGGGAAGCACCCCTCACGCTTACTCTCTTCCTCTCACTCTGTTCAGGCTGGGCTTCCTTCCACACTCTTTCTTTTACAATATCACCTTCTCACTCATGCTAATTGTCAATCAAGAAAGAGTGTAACTTCCCTTCTATTACTGAAATTCAAAAGAAAATCATGAAGAAAGGGCAAGTTAATGACAAAATCACTGATCTTATTGCATTATCAAGATTACCAAAAACAATTAAAATTGTGTACAGAGACAACTATAAACAAAAAATACTATTTAAGAGACCCAGCTTTCCCCTAAAGGGAAAATTATATAATGTGTATATGCATTCCATAACATATATATGGGGGAAGCTTTAGAAGTCTAAAAACAAAACATCAGTAAACCAAGCCACACTTAGAAAAATGAAAGCTGATTTTTATTTTATCATCAACAGCCATTCTTAAACATGAACATGCATACGTAATAATCTACGCACACATCACAGTTTTTAACGTTAGTTAATAAAGGTTAAACACACAACATACATCCTTACAAAAAAAGTCAAAATGCAAACTTAAAACTTGAAACAGAAGTCTTACTAATTTAAAAAAAGTTTTGTGTTTGGTACCATTTGTACAACACAGTTCATTTAAACATTTTCATCTTGGCTGCACATGAAAAAAAGCGGCAGTAGAAAATAAAGTCATTGAGGGTTTTTAAATAGCAGAATAGGCAGTTTGCCATGCAGGTGAAGCAATATTAAATATTAGTTTTCAAAAAAAATCCACATTTAAAAATATTTAGTTCAAGTCACAGATTTTTTTTCCCCCCTCAGTAGAGACCCAAATGCAATGCATAATTAGCTGCCTTAGATGGCCTGTTTGAAAGGACAAGATCCCTTCCGAGTATAACTTTACTGATTTTGGCACAGAAAAGAAGTCTTAAGAACAAGAACATGATTAAAAAAAGAGGGAAGAGGAACAGAGGAAAGAAATCAAAAGCAATAGTAAATGAGATAGTAATTGCAATCACTAAAAACTGTGCATTCTCAGTCATTGCAGAATACTGTCTTCTGTCTACAGCAGGTGCTTATCCAGAACTGTTATTGCAGCATGGATTTAATTTGCTTGGAGGTAGTCTCATCATTCAAATGTTTTGTCGTGTACCTTAAAGGTGAAAACAAAAAACACAACAAAAAACAAAAGAACACTGATTTTAAGGAGTTGAAAAACATCACCACAATGGATTCTGACAATCACAAAGTAATTTGGCAGGCAAGTCTTCTATGCCAAAATTACAATGAAAGTATTACTCCCCAGTAATGTGCTGTGGGCTATTCAAGAACTGTCCAATGTTTTCTTTCTACCCAGGTACCAATTTTTGCTCCTTCTGTGGAAGAGCATCACAAACAATTCTCAGCCAGTCACTGGGCCATCAAAGGAGAGCCACACCGTAACACCACTCTGACCAAGAGCCTCTAGAGCCCAGGAGAGGGCTCAGTGACTACAGCATCTGCCTTGCAAGCATGATGCCATTTTCTAGGAGTCGGATTCCCAGTGCTGCCCACACAAGCCAAGCACGATTCTGGCATATCTACCGGTCATACCTAGCTGCTCTACTGTCTTCTGGCTCCCCCCCACTAACTCCACCCCAGAGCTTGGTATGCACAAGTCCTGTAACTAGAGGGTGCCGTCTCTCTGCACTGAAACTACTGTGCAGGTACCATGACCTAACACAATCAGATGTCTGTGTGCAACCTCTTGTCAGAGCAACAGCAGAGAGAAGGGCAGAGGGAAGGCCAAAGTCTTTCTCCGAGCATATAATGCTTTTCTACTAAAGACAGCATCTTTTACCTTTATTCTTACATTTATTTGGTGGGTTGTTCTGTTCTGTGGGGGGGTCAGCTGCTATTGAGTCAGACCCAGTGGTGCTCAGGACTATTTCTGGCTCTGTGCTAAAAAATAACCCTGGCAGTGCTTGGGGACCATATGTTGCACTGGGTGAAGATTCGAGCCCGGGTCACAACAGTGGAGGCACATGCAAGGCAAGTATCTTAGTTCCTATATGCGCTCCAATCCCCTACTCTTGAATTTAATAAAGAAAGCAATTACCTAGCACTAACTCCCAGTTCTAAGTCTCTTTCACTTATGATCAAAGAGTGGCATTTTAAGTTCTCCACTGGTAAATGGCAGGCATGCTTTCTTGCTTTCTCTTAACCACAGATTATTAAAATTGATGATACCCACAAAAATTTCCACCAAAAGTTACCACAAAAATAAACTAAGTCTGTATGTGTGCAATTACACTCCCATTTCAAAATGTTAGGTTGCTGACAGTTGGTACTGAGGAAAATGACAGACCATAAGCATGGCTAGTAAACTGGTTAATTCACCAAAAAAGTAATTTAGGAAAAACTGTTCCACTTTGTAAAGGTATAAATAATAACTAAAAGGGACTTTAGGAATTAGAAAATGCTTCATTAATTGTAAAAATAAAAAAAATTTAAAAAAAAAAAGAAAATGCTTCATGGGGGGGTGGGGTGGGGGTGGCGTGTGTGTGTGTGTGTGTGTGTGTGTGTGTGTGTGTGTGTGTGTGGTGCCCCCTACTTATCAGTGATCTGGGCTTGTTCCTGACTCTGCTCAGAAATAGCTCCTAGTGGTATCTGAGGAATCAAACTCAGTTGTGTCTACATGGAAGGTCAGTGTGTGACCCATTGCTCTATCTCTCTGGTCTTTAATCTTTAAAATGTTTTTTCTGAGGTCAGGGTCTTTCCCAGCACCGCTCAGGTGATACTTCTGACACAACAGTGAGGGCCTGATGATTCTGAGCACAGGCCAGGCAATGTGGTGCTGGGGCAACCTTCAAACTTGGGGGATTCTCCATTTCCTAGGCAAGAACTGCAGTCCTTTGAGTTGTCTTGCTGGTCCCTTAGAAGTGAAGCATTAATATAGGTGGATGGCGGGTAGGGCATTTGCCTTGCATACAACCGGCCCGTGCCGGCCCAGGTTCGGTCCCCAGCATCCCATATAGTCCCCCCGAGCAGCACCGCCAGGAGTAATTCCTGAGTGCAGAGCCAGGAGAAACCCCTGGACATTGCCGGGTGTGACCCAAAAAAGCAAAAAAAAAAAAAAAAATATATATGTGGTTGACTTAAGAGTACCACTCAGAAATCATTTCACTTATCATGTGAACTCTAATATACTGCTATAAAAGTGGTCTGTGATATCAAGAACCCAATATGCACTTTCGTGATTCAAATTATTTTTTAACTTAAACACAAAATAAGTAAGGGAAAATGTCTTTTATATTAGGGAAATTTTAAATATCTATATAGAAGTAAATGTCATAATATACTGGTTTTCATTTTAAAATATTCCAACATTCTTAGTTTAACTGACTAAATCAAGTAAGTCTAAGATGAGAAAAAAAAAATTGTAGATTGTACTGCTTTATTTCTAATAACAGGTATATAGAAATAATAAATATCTGGTTATACTGAAATGTAATAATACAGTATTAAGGAAAAAGAGCTAGTAAAAAAATTTGTAACATTTTATGTAAAAAGGTTAATTAAAAACTAAGACCATCTATCAGCATAAAGGAAAACCTCAGCAGTGTATACATATCAAACAGTTAATAGGTTTATTTCAAAATGGAAGTTTCGAGATTTCTTATCTAAATTGTTTTCTGCGTTTTTATTTACATTTATAGCTTGATTACTTTCACTGAAAAATAAAAGAAACTCAGTCAATGCTTCCAAGAGGGGTAAAAAGAAAAAAGCAGCCTCTAACAAAGACACACACTGCCATTCTTATTCTCACTTGTGCATACAAAACACATGCTCTCTCTCTCTCTCTCTCTCTCTCTCCCCTCCCCCTCCTGTAACCAGTATTTGAAAAATTACCAATAAACAAGTCAAGACCTTCAAATTTGTAACCTGAACAATCATATTCATATCCTTTGTCCTACTCCTATTTAGAAGCATTCTCCCTCTGACACATACCTGAGAGCATTTAGAAGACCTTCTACACTATTAGGAGGCTGGTCCTTAAGGACTTTGATACAACCTTTCATCTAAGAAGAAAAAGAAACACAGAAGGTAAAAACACCTCTTTTATCATCCAGTATTCACTTAACTAGGAACACACTAGACAGCTTTTGAGAAATTAGAAACACTAAGATAATCATTCTTAGAGCTGGAAGTAAAAAAAAAAAATTCAAGTGTAATTACTTTCAATTTTTCAACTTTGAGAATCAGTAAAACACAAGCATGACCAACACCATGAGAAACTAAGGGTACACTGGTCCATTTCCCAGAAAAGGTCTGGGAAAAAAGATCATCTCTAAGGAACAGTGTGGACATAGTTAACTATTAAAAAAGAAGTTTTCAAGGTAGACAAGTCATAATAAAATTTTTATCACCCACAGAGAACAGAATTTTGCAGAGGTGAAATGACCTGTATTGGACCATTTAAGAAAATCAAGAATTTTTATTTGAATTGATGTGTCTAACAGCTAGAACTTGTTATAGGCTACCTCAGTGACGGCAGTAAATAAACATAAGTCTGGTTATTGTGAAAAAAAGTATAGCAGAAATATCACAGGCTTTGGAAGCCAGGGAGATGCAGACTCAAAACTGCCACTCTGCCGCTTCAGCAACCACACTATTTAATTTCCCCTAACATTTTATTTCTACCTACATCCTAGAGTATTTTCAGAGTTATATAAAAGAACTACTATATGTAAGAGAACTAATTCCTGGGACCCAGTAACGGCTTGAAAAACAAGTTAACTCTTGGTCTTCACGGAGGATGAACATGAAAGACAGTAGAAGACTGGCTAGCTAGACTCTTCTAAGAGGGATACTTGAAGAGAGTGTAAGCCAAACACTGACTGTATGTACCTGAATGAAACAGGTGAAAGAATTAGGAGTGTATTTACAAAGCAGAAAACTCGGGAAGCAACTCTATTCCTAGTATAAATTTTATAAAGTGGGCCTGAAATAACACACAAGGTAGAGGAACATATATAGCAGCCCTCCACAGCTCACTCCCCCTCTTGGCCCACTCCCGCTCAGAGTGATCCCTGAACACAGAGCCAGGAGGAAACTGTCAGGTATGGCCCAAAAACGAAAAAGGGGGAAAAAATCTAAATAAAGATAAAAGGAAATTCAAGTAAAAAATGTTTTCCTAATAGTGGAAGGGGAAAATAAAGTCTTTAACTTTTTCCACTGCAACACCTCAACTGATTTTTCATATGCATTGGCAATTAAGTATTTTCCTTGAAAGGCTTTTGACCAAAGGAATAGAAGGAGGGTACAACCTCAACCTCTAAAAAAGTCTCACAGTATCTATTTATACTAATAAATATGCCAAAAATAGGGGTAAGAGTGATAGCACAGCAGGTTTGGTGTTTGCCTTGCACGTGGCCAACCCAGGTTCGATCCCCGGCATCCCACATATGGTCCCCGAGCACCACTAGGAGTAATTCCTGAGCCAGGAGTAACTCTTGAGCATCGCTGGGTGTGACCCAAAAAGGCAAAAAAAAAAAAAAAAAGAATAAAAAGCCAAAATATAAACCATATACAACTAAGGTTTTGATACAAGGAAACACTCTTAAGAAAATACCATTATCTTTTCATCATTCTAATCTATCTAGATACAGACTATAAGAAATACAGCAAGTTAGCAGGAGACTAATATTACAACAAGCTAGAAAACTTGGTTCTATGGCAGGATACAGTCTCCCAACTCTTAAAATAAAAAGCCCATCTATGGAAATGTCACTATAAAAAACAACTTACATCAATTTTTGAAGTTTTGGCAAATGCTCCCACTGGGTGTACATGATCATAAAGTATTATGACCCCACCATTACCCTCAAGCAGAATGACACCGTCTCTTCGTTTGTAAATCTGCTTCTGTATTCTCTGGAGGGGTAAGAGATACATCACCAATCAATGAGCTGACTCAACCCAGCAGTTGATCTGGTTACTGTTAATCTCTCAAAGGGATGCTAATACAATGTTGCCCCCATAACACCCCCCACCCCCACCCCTCTACAGAGAATCTCTACAGAGACTCCCAGAAGCCAGGTGGTGCAGCAGTATCCAGTTAACACTGCTCTGAAATGCACCTAATTTAAGTATTCTTTCTGCTTGCCAGCACCACCAAAAAGTAGTTAAGTACTGCCTGAGGAGTTTGGGAATGGGTCTTTTGTAGCAGCTGTTAAAGTCAATGTGAAAAAAAAAAGTCACAAATGTAACAGAATGAAGCACATCTTTAAGTTGACATGAACACATTAATGGAATTTAATTTTACTAAACTATGATTATACTCTTCTCATTTAAGATAAAAGATAGAGAACTTCTGCCCATTAGTGCAGAATGGCACAGAACTAAAAATAGTCTCAATACACAGTAAGATGTATTCTAGTCAGTACAGACATCCTGGTGCACACACGGAGTTGGTCACAGTGCACTAAAAAAGAGGGGGCCTCTTAATTTCCTAGGATCTCATTCTCTTCAACAAGAAGATGATGAAAATTGCCCTCTCGTTCCACAAGCTTTCCCCTCCCACAAGCTTTTCTAATAAGATAATATATTAGTAATGCTTTGAAAATAAACAGCTTTATAAAAACAAAAAATTATCTAGCAAAAAATCCGATTAAAAACAACAACAATGAGGGGCCAGAGCAATAGTCCAGCGGGTAGGGCGTTTGCCTTGCACGCCGGCCGGCCCATGCCGGCCCGGGTTCAATCCCCAGCATCCCATATGGTTCCCTGAGCACTGCCAGGAGTAATTCCCGAGTGTAGAGTCAGGAGAAATCCCTGAGCATTGCTGGGTGTGACCCAAAAAAAAAGCAAAAAAAAAAAACCAACAATGAGATATCATCTCACACCACAGAGACTGGCACATATCCTGAAGAGCAAGAACAGCAAATGCTGGCAGGGAAGCGGGAAAAGGGACTCTCATCCATTGTTGGTGGGAATGTCGACTAGTACAGCCTTTCTAGAAAACAATATGGACATTTATCCAAAGACTAGATAGACATTGAGCACCCATTTGAGCCAGCCATACCACTCCTGGGAATATACCCTGGGAAGCCAAAAATACGCAGCGGAAACACCATCCCTACTTTTTATGTTCATAGCAGCATTATTCACAATAGCCAGAACCTGGAAACAACCAGAGTGTCCGAGAATCGATGACTGGATAAAGAAACTTTGGTACATCTACACAATGGAATACTATGCAGCTGACAGAAAAAATAAAGTTATGAAATTTGTCTATAAATGGATGGACACGGAGAGGATTATGTTGAGTGAAATTAGCCAGAAGGAGAGAGACAGATATAGAATGACTACATTTGCATGACATAAATATATATATTTATTTATTTATATTATATTATATATATATATATATAATTTCTAAGTAGAAAACAAACTCTAACCTTCTACTACAAATATATATGTACATATTATGATACGAAAATCCAAGGTCAGGCGAAGCATGGAATAGGAGGTCTTGTCAAAGGTGGAAATTATCACAAATGTGTGGGAATCAGAGGTTAGGTAAGACAGAGAATGGAACAGTGTGCTAATAATTGTTGAAAGTGCTGATACCAACCTAGAACTGAGCATTAAATACAGGCAAAAAGATACACATGACAACCTCTTAATGTATGTATTGTAATCCACAATGTGGAAGGGAAGGAAAAGAGAAAGAGAGAGAGAAAGAGAAAGAATTTAAGAACCTGCCACAGAGGCAGGCTGGGGAGGAGGGAGGGAATGGGGGACCTTGGTGGTGGGAAATGGGCATTGGTGGAAGGATGGGTGCTGGAACATTGTATGACCAAAACCCCAAATATGAACATCTTATAAACATCTTTGTAACTGTATATCTCACGGTGGTATAATAAAATATTTTTAAAAATCCGATTAGAAAACACTGGAGTATTCATTTAAAATGGCTTAAAAGAGGAGAAACCAAGAAGACAATTCAGGTTAGTATGGGGAAAATGGGACTACCCACTATGAAAGGCTAAGTAAAAAAACAAACTCTAACCTTCTACTCAAAACAGGCAAAGATTTTTTACTGGAAAGGGAGGGAGATTTTTTCTTGATCATGAAAAGCATTAAAAAATAAAGCCATAAAATTCATTTAAAAGGGCACCACAAAATCCCCATTTGGTGAGGAAAAATTTATTTTCCTTGAGAGTTCTGAAAACTGACTTAACATTTAACCATAAATTATAGTAAGCTGCTGAATTTTTTTTTGTTCATATATTAACACTGTATACCTGGAAAGTACTTAATTTCCACTCTCCAAATGTCATTTTCATGCTAATAACCATTTATTCAACAGCCATTAAAGAGAAAATGAGTGAATACTCACGGTGTTTCAAGCATAACTCTGCATACACTAGCCATAGTACTTAGACAGTCTGTAGTATTTTCTATTGGTAAATTTTTATTCTGCAAAAATAACACAAATAAAAGTACATATGAGATTCTTATTTACATATTATTTAAAACCCAGCTTATCATGAAAAAACCTTAAACTTTACAATTTGGTTCCCACTACCAAGTATGAGGGAATGAGGGGGGATGATAGCCAACCCTATTACGTGAAGGAGAAGCAATTACGCTGTAGTGGGATAAACCTATTGCAACAATCAGAGAAGGGTTGAGAGTCATGAGGTAAGTGGGTTTTATCTGGAGGACATTTCTACCAAGTGAGAAAAGAAAATGTGGCTTATGTTTTAAGGAATTTAACTTAGCTGTTCTTTGAAGACCGAATTAATGTAGGCAAGAATAGAAAAATAAAGTTGGAATTGGGCCAGAGTGATAGTACAGCAGCTAGGGCATTTGTTTTGCACATGGCCAATCCAGGTTTGATCCCCGTACCTCATACGGTCCCCTGAGCACTGCCAGGAATAAGTTCTGAATGCAGAGCAAGGAGTAAGCTTTGACTATAACTGGGTGTGGCCCCAAAATAACGAAAAGTTGGAATATCGATGCAGTAATTCAAGTGAGAGGGTAGAAGGTTGATCCCAAGAAGCTGCAAATTTTAGATAGAGGTGAATGGCAACCAGATACACCAGCTGGTATTGGGGAGGGGGCAGGAAGAGGGTGAGATAAAGTAATGAAGGATACACCATAAATTATTTGGATGTGCAATGGGGAAAGGGAATATTTGGGAGAAAAAAAACAAGACTTCAGTTTGCCTGTGAATGAGCTGTGGTGTGAAATACACATTCAAAAGGAGCTAGGCAGAGAATGTGCACAAGAAAGCAACAGAAAAAGGACTCTGTGTGCATGATGCAGGGTTCTGTCACTTAAGACATCGTACTTAATATTGTAGGGCTACATTTAGTGTGAGATGTGTTTCATCCCCAGCACCCAACAACAAAAATTTTTTTAAAAATCATAGAAGTTGTAGGCCCGAGTGACAATACAGCAAGTAAGACACTTGTCTTGCATGTGGCTGAGGAGAGTTCAATCCCCATAACCACATCTGGTCCTCACACTTGCCAGGAGTGATCCCTAAGCACCACTGGATGTAACCCAAAGACAGAAAACCAAATATAATCATGGAAACTTGCTGAGGTAAATACATTTATAGATAGGAGAAAGAATAGAAGAAATTACTCCCCAGGAAACGCTCACCTCTGAAACAAACTTGGTGGTAGCATCACTTAAGGTTTTCAGCATTGGGGTTGCCTCAGCATAAAAACAAAGACATTCGATTTGCCAATTCATTATTGACTTCATTTTCTCCTTCTGCCTGTGTGGAAAGTAAGAATCTTTAGGACCACTTTATAAAATAGTTTTGCAGAGTGCCTATCTCTTAAAGCTTATTGAATTAATGTAAAAAAAAAAGTTCCAAAGACACTTATACACAAATATAATTTCTTACACATAATAAAAATATAAATATATATAATACTTAAATATTTGTTAAAGACAGAGAAATTAAAAGGGACTTGGGGAGATCTCAGTGGCGGAGCACCTGCCTTGCAGACGCGCGGTCACGAGCTCACTGCCAGCACCAACCCCCACACTGAGCAAGGTCTCACCAGCACTGCCATTCTGGATGCCACAGAAAGGGATGATGCGAGCACCACAACTCATGTGTGCAAACACCACAACTGAGGGCTAACCTCCCTCTGATCATCGCAGTAACAAAAGGACAGGGAAGAAGGAACCAAACAGAACTTTTAAAAATGACCCTAGGCAAAAACGTTCAGTGCTAATATGCATTGCATGTATGATTCCCAGGGTTTGATCCATGGCAAAAAACACAAAAAAACATAAACACACACACACACACACACACACACACACACGATTACAGATTTTTAAAAAGTTGGCTTTTTTTAATCTAAGATTGTTTTCTCTTGAACACAATGCTCTCCCACTCTCCTTTCGCACTCCTCTAAGAAAATTTCTTTCAATAAAAACTATTTTGCTTTACTTAAAAAGAAGAAAAGTTACAGGACCAGAAAGAGATAATGTAGGAGTTAAGGCACATTTCTGACAAGTGGCTGAACCCCAGTACCTGAGTTCAATTCTTGGCACCACTGGAGGGCCCAGGCAATCCCTGGTATCAAAAGGCCTAACATCATTACACTTGGCTCCTTAACCAGTTTGCCAAGAACTGCTAGACTGGCCCAGTTTGCCAAGAATTGCTAGACTTGCTTCCCATCCCTCAGAGCATCATTAGGGAGAACCCTAAAATTAATTAAAAGTATTTTTTAAAATACTAAGCAATTAGGGGGCTGAAGTGAAAATACTGTGGGTGAGAAGCTTGCATTGCACACAGCCAACCTGGAATCAATTTCCAGCATCCCATATGGTGCTCTAAGCACCTCCATGAGAAATTCCAGAGTGCAGAGTTAGAAGTAAGCCTGAGCACCACCAGGTATGGTCCAAAAACAAAACAACAGAAAAACCCTAAGCAATGAAATGAAATTCTAAAAGGCCCTAGATATACATACATAGATCTATCGGTGTGTATGTGTGTATATATATATATATACACACACACACACACACATACATACATACACACACACACACACATATACACACAGAAACACACACATACACACATACATTTATAGTTGTAAAGATAATGTCCTAGATATTTAGGGAACAAAAAGATAACATCACACCCTGACTCCATTAGAAACATGCATGCAGCCATGCTGCTGGTGTTCAGTGGGATCCCCAGCAGGTACTGGGTTTGGCAGTCCCTTGGAACATTTGGGGTAACCATTTCCCCACCCACCGCGCCCCACCACCAATGGACAAAGGAGAAACAGAATCACAGGTTCCTTAATAGTCCGAGGATCTAGCACTTTATTCAAGTCAAGTCTACTCTTTAAATCCTCCCAAAATGTTGGGGGGTTGGGAGAAGCAAGAGGTGAAAGGACCTTGATCATTAAACAATGAGAAGGTGTAAAATAAAACACCTCCATCCCTGGTCAACCTACCAGGGGGCCTCCAGAGATAGAATCCTACCCTGAGACCTGCCCGGTCAGAGGCAGAATCCGTAGTGTTGTTTTTTTCCTTTCCTTAGCTGGTAAACAATCATCTTAGTAGTATTTCTAGTCATTTTGTATAAATACAGTAAGAGATCCCTTTGTATCACTTGTCTTCCCGCTGTTCATCGATTTGCTTGAGTGGAACCAGTAACATCTCCATACAGACATTTATAAAGGGTGGCTTTCTAGGTGATATCTCACTATATATTCCAGACTACAGTTCTCAAGCCAAGCTTTATCCTCAAGCCAAGCTTTACAAACCCAGGACAGTTTGTTCAATGACCTTGCTCTTAGCTTATTATCCTGCTTATGACACTCAGCCTATCCCACGTTGAGGCCAGGGTAGCTTACTCACACCTTGCCTTGGATCATTCTAAGTCCTGTGACGGACCCCTTCCTTTGGGGTGTAAGGAACTAGAATCAATCTAAGTGCAACTGAGGTTTTGAGTTAGGAAATGACAGATGCCCAAGAGTAAATATTTCAGAGTTAATTAACACCTATATCACAAATGCACAGCCTTTACTGTCTTTCTGTGTCTATACAAAAGGCCTTTGCTCTAGCATAAGAATATGCGAACGGCATACAGGAAAGAGAAAAACAACATTTCCCTTACAATACAAAATCTCACTAGTCCTGGGTTTTGTCTCTTAACCAGTAACAAGTGATCAAGTGACAAAACCCAGGACTAGTGAGGAAGAGACAGAGGGCTGTGAACAAAGGGTAGTTCCAACATATGCCATCCTTAATAAAATGCTAAGAGGTGAGGGAAAAAAGGAAGCAAGGCAAGACTAAGTTAAACTAGATGAAGCTAGGAAGAATTCTTGAGTTAGGTAGCTGCAAGTGATGGTGGGAAGGAAGAGCAGTACTCAACCAGTCAGAATGCAAGAGTGTGCTTGAAAACCATCAGGTAGAATACAATTCTGTAAAATTCAAATATTCAGTGTACTAGGAGGCATCAGTCAGAGAAAGGTAAAATTGCAAAGACAGACTGGGTCTTAAATACTAAAGATTCTATTTTTTGTTCATATATTGGAGAACCATTTAAATGTGCTAGGAGAAAGCAATGACAGTCAGTTTTCTAAAGAACGTAAACCGATGACAGCAGGCAGACTGAACTGAAAAAGAGTAACAATGAGTCAAGAATGAGTTCTACTATTTGAAAATAGTTACCCAAAAAGGGTGAGAATTAAGGCTTTCAATTGGAAGAGGTATTAAGAAATAGATTTAGGGAAAGGTCAAGATTTAAGGAAATCTTGAAAATAACTGAACTTTTAGAGGGTAAAACAATACAAATATGACTAATGCTTTTGGTTTTAAGTGACTGAGTTATGCTGTAATTAAGAATATGGTGTTTACTTTCTTTTTACACAGTATGAAAAACACAGATAAGGTCAGCTTTGCAAGCAGGAATTAGTCTACACAAAAACAGAATGACACAAGTTAACAATTGCTTCATGGAAATCTATCCTACAACCTGGAATGTCTTAAAGTGACAATTTCATGAAGTCTTTACTCAGTGACAAAAACAAATGTTCTCCACGTTTGAAATTATTAAAATTCCTAACGCTTTTTGTGCTTGTTACATACTTTATTAAACTATTCAGCTGGGGTTATGGCTGACACTAGAAATTTTACACTAATTATCACAATGTAGACACACAAAGTACCTAGAAGAAAAAAATCTGCTTCATATTTAAAGTTTTACATCATGCCTGCCATAGACAGGCTGGGGAGTAGGGCATGGAGGGTGGCAGGAGGGTAAAAGGGCACACTGGCGGTGGGAAAGGGCACCGTGGAGGGATGGGTGCTGGAACACTGTATGACTGAAACCCAATGATGAATAGTTTCATAATGGTCTACTGCAGTGATTCAATAAAACAAAATATAAAATTTCACGGATTAAAAAAATAACAATAAAGCTGTACTTAAAAAATAACAATAAAGCTGTACTCGTATTTGACTCCTTACAGGTACAAAAGAGTACTTATTAAACAACTTAAGAAGAGGAAGTCTGGCACCTAACGAGCCTAAAAAACCAGAAGAGATGCCATGTTAGTTGAGAAGTATTAAAAGACAATCTTACTCTCCTCCTCTTACAAGTATTATAATTTGTTCCTATATGAAGGAATTTCTGTTAGTACTATATTACCTAATCCATTCTAAGATGATGGGAACAAAAATAACCAAAAACTGTTCCAATTCACAAAACTTTTATAGTGTTAAAATATGTAGAATTTTCTTAAGTGATACAAACAAAAAGCACTTTCATTGGATATGTCTTGAAAATTTAAGGGACTACAAGGCAATAAAGGTCAACATAGTATGATTTGTTATGTTATGTTTTCTTTCTGGTTACAATTTCTGTAATTACCAACTATTTTTACAGGCTTTAACTTTATCTGAATAAGAAAATTAACAGAAGAAAAAACTATAAATCGAGAAATGAATTATTATCACCATTGCTTAAGAGCAATCACTTACTGGAACATTATTAATCCTCATACGACTTAAAGTTCTTCTGTAATAGCTGAAATCATTCTGTATGGCAGGATTTGTCATCTAAAAACAACATTTATGGAAGAAAGTATATTATTAAATGATACTATGAAAGTGAAAAATCTTCAAAACAGAGTTTTCACTAGTTAACAAACCTTCCTAATCTCTAATACCACTTACAGGACTAAAACTAAGTCTGGAGAAACAGCACAGTGGCTAAGAATGCCTTTTTTACTGAAGAAGGGTCATGAACCCAAAAAAAAGTGTCCCACATGCCAACCAGGATGCTGGCAGATCTGCTGTCTGCAATCCCTGGTGTTACGAGTCACACTCATAATTCCCAGCAAACAGAATTAAAGGAATGCAAATCTCAGTGAACACTGTAACCAAGTATGACTGCATCGCAACCTGATGTGCAACATTTGGCTGCACATTTTTAGCACCACAGCTGAAAACCATGTGTGAGACTATACCGAGGCACGCGTGCACAACCCAATGTCATCGCAATATCAATAACAATGGGGGGGTCAGAAAAAGAACAAAGCGCTAAGGCATTTGTCCTCCACACAGCCAACCTCAGTTCTAATCCCCCAACGGCATGTATGGTCACATCTCCAGGGCTCACTCCTGAGCACAGAGCCAGGAAAAGCCCCTGAGCACCAGAGACTGTGGTCCACCGCCACCATAAAATACAATAAAACCAATGATGGTAGAGGAGAGAATCTTAAAAAACAAAATTGGTGTCAAATATGCCCTTTGAAAAAGTATGTTAATACTATAAAACATGCTTACTGTCCATATAAAATTATTTTTCAGTCACTGTCACTATATTTTCCTTTCTATAGTTTTTAATATGCTAAGGTTATTTACCAAAAAAGATATTATCAAACAAAATCAAGAAGGAATGTATAGAGATGTTTGAGTTGTTACAATATACAAGGGGCTGGGAAATACTACAGTAAACAGGGCACATGCCTAGGATGTACCCAACCCGAGTTCTATTCCTGGAACCACATTGAGGGAGGGGTGCAGCCGTGGAAGTCCCAAACACTGTTGGTGTGGCCTGGAGACCCCAGGACAAGGCAGTGGGGCCCCACAGGACCTGGGCATCACTACACCCGTGGGTCCTTCAAAAACCCATCTGCCCGGTTGGCTAAAGGACCATTAAGTACTACTTGGGAGACTGAGAATATATATATGGTTAACAGGGCACTCTACAAACAAATCATTTGTGTTCAATATATAATTAGAAGAGAATAGCTGTCTATGAAATAATCATAAATTGCCTGAATTAGGAATCCAGTTCTTCCAACTTTTTTAAACAAGACACCTGACAGGGGTTGGGGGGAAAAGAGGCACAGTGAAAGACTGAGGAAGACAGAGGGGAGAAAAAGGTGTGAAGAATTAAGGGGCAAAGGGAGAGGAAGGAAAGAAAAGATAATTGCATTTCTTCCTAGTCCTCACTTCATAACCTGTGATTTTCAAAAATTAGGGTTTCCCGAAAGAACACAAGAATTAAAAATCCTACCTTCAGTTCATCAAACCGAGTGTGAAATGAAGAATTTCTGCGAACTGTTTAGCAAGAGCCTGCTCTCGCTCTAGGTGCTGGGTAGGAGAATACGGGGTGCTTGTCAAGGCTCCCAGAAGACCTCTTAACGCTGCTTCTGAAGACAAAAAAGATGAAAATGGGTATTGATTTTGTACCCTGCCACTCTACTATAAACATCTATTGTTTCTAGGAGCTTTTGGGCCGAGTTTAGGGTTCTCTAGGTAAAATATTATGCCATCTGCGAATAATGATAGCTTGATTTCTTCCTTGCCTATCTGGATGTCCTTAATGTCCTTTTCTTCTCTAATTGCTATGGCGAGTACTTCCACTACTATATTGAATAAAAGAGGTGAGAGTGGGCAACCTTGTCTTGTCCCTGATCTTAAGGGGGAAGGCTTTCAGTTTTTCCCCATTGAGAATGATACTCACTGTGTGCAATAAAATTTAGTTTAACTTTATATATATATATATATATATATATATATATATATATATATATATAAAATGAGAACATTCCGTTAATAACTAAATGTAATTTTTGATCTGTTGATCATAGTAGATAAGGAACAAAATCTTATTGAGCAGCAGAAATTCTTCTCCTTTGAACAGTTTGAATAAGGTAAAACAATTTAATGGACAAAATATTTTAAAGCGCAAAATCCTTAATGGAGTTTATTTAACAAGTCAACTGTAGACATTCCCTGATATCTATTATGTTAAAATATACAAAAAAAAAAAAAAAAGATAAATTGTGATACTTTTAATGATGTATTAAAAGTATAGCACACCCGGAAGCAGCCGGATGAAACTCGCCCATCACACTAGCCACCATTTTCGCTGTCCGACGCTGGGAAACTGCCTCACGACCAGATCAACAGAGCAAAACCAGTTCGAGCCCAGGTAGGCGGCTCCCAGAAGCGGGAATCACTGGAATTCGTCAGATGGAGTCAGGGTTCGGCCATTCCCCTCCATTTTGTCGAGCCTGGTGGCCCCGCTCAGGAGCTGCCCGCAGACCAGCAGGCAGAGCCGCAAGCGGCTGGGGAGGCTGGAAGTCGGCTCGCGCCGAGCACAGCTGACGATGGGATCCCGAGGAGGGCAGATGGGTTTTGGGTGTTGGCCCATCGCCTCTGGGGGTCCCAGAAGCAGCCGGATGAAACTCGCCCATCACACTAGCCACCATTTTCACTGTCCGGACGCTGGGAAACTGCCTCACGACCAGAACAACAGAGCAAAACCAGTTCAAGCCCATGTCGCGTGGCGCGGCGGCCGCGATGGTCCACTAAAATAGTGAAACAGTAATGTCTTTTAATGCACAGTACTCCACGAAGAGCAGGAAAGTTTATTGGGAAGGATATATAAAAAGGAAAGAAATGACATACAGAATCTGCCAAGTAGTTGGGGTGTGGGAGGGGGAGGGAGGTGGGGACATTGGTGATGGGAGATGGGTTTGGGTGGAGGGATGCGTGTTGGAACACTGTAGAACCAAAACTCTACATGAGCATCTTTCAATTGTATGTCTAAAATAAATGAATGAATGAATGAATGAATGAATGAATGAATGAATGAATGAATGAATGAATAAATAAATAAATAAAGTATAGCACGTATGTCGCGAGCAATAGAACAGTGGGTAGGGCATTTCATTTGCCTTGCACACGGCTGACCTGGGTTCAATCCCCAGCACCCAATATGGTCCTTTGAGCACTGCCAGGAGTAATTCCTGAGGGCAGAGCCAGGAGTAACCCTGGAGCATTGACAGGTGTGACCCAAAAAAAGCAAAAAAAAAAAGGAAGGGGGCAGAGCGATAGTCCAGCAGGCAGAGCGTTTGCCTTGCATGCGGCCAACCCAGGTTTGATCCCCAGCATCACATATGGTCCCCTGAACACTGCCAGGAGTAATTCCTGAGTCCAGAGCCAGGAGTAACCACTGAGCATCAACGGGTGTGACCCAAAAAAAAAAAAAAAGGTGCTGGAGGGGGTCAATTATCTTACAATTATCTCATTGTAAGTATAACTTACAATAAGATAATACTTCTTTGGGGTAAAAATTTACGTAGCAAACAAGACAAAATATGGTAGATGAAAATGTTAGAAAACATGTGCCACAGAAAACAGGAGAAAGTAGCTGGCAAGGATTAATAAGCGTTTTAGGGAATCTCGAACTCTGATAGTGGGCATGTTTTAGAGCACTGCAAATATAAAACAATGAAATTGGTTTGTTTATAAGATAAAAAAATTTTTAAATGTGTAATGACCAAAAAAAAAAAAAGAAAATGTTGTCTTTCTCCTGTTTATCAAAGGTGAACAACTTAAAAAACAGTATGATTTTGACTCTCACGAAAGTCCCTTTCAAGCCAGACTATCTGAATATAATCAAAACGAATACTGTCGAGATTACCTAGTGACTGGTCCTTAGATAGAGCTGAGGATAGGAAAGAAAAGAAACCGCAAGGGCAAGTAAGAAAAGGCACATGGGAGGTAACCGGGCAGGAGGCTGGGGCCTCAGAACACTGGTGGTATTAGAGGTGTGGTATATCTATGTATCTGAACTACAGAACCAGCAATACTGACAGCAGGAGATTCAAACTACAACAACCAAACTAAGGGGACCGGCGATAGTCCAGAGGGTAGGGTGTTTGCCTTGCACGCTGCCAACCTGGGTTCGATCCCCCACCCCATATGGTTCCCCCAAGCACTACCAGGAGTAATTCCTGAGTGCAGAGCCAGGAATAACCCCTGAGCATTGCCGGGTATGACGCCCCCTCAAAAAAAAGCAAAAGTAACAAACAAACAACTAAACTGAAAAAATGTGCCTGTCAGAGGCAGGCTGTGTGGTGTGTGTGTGTGTGTGTGGGGGATGGGGAGTGTAGGAATTCTGAGAACACTGAATGGAAGCAAGCTGACACTGGTGATTAGGTGTTAGTACGGAACATTGTATGCCTGAAACTCAACTATTAGTACTTTGTAAATCATGGTGCCTTAAGAAGATAACTTATATTTAAAAATAAGAGTAAGAACCTTAATGGGATTAATTCAATTTTATAGTTCTCGAACTCAAATTTTAAAATAATGCAGAATGCACATCTGAATACCAGGAAGAAAGGAAACATTACTTTTACCATTTTACAGAGTCTGGAACTTGATTTTATGAAATGGTAATTGTCACCTGCAGCCTGAGTAACTTCCTCAAGGCATTGTGCCAACACAGTCTAATCTCTACATAGCTGAGAATGAACTACCAATCTCTTCCTTTGAGAGTTTATTACTGTTTATTTATAATATAAACTGCTTTCTTTCAGCTACTAAAGGAAACAAAGTAGTATGTTTAATAATTAACAACCTGAGTGTCTTAAAGCTGGCATCTCAGATCCATAATATGAATACTATAATTTATTACATTAAGTAAAACATCCCTTTGAAATAGGAACTGCTTTCAGAATGCCAGGCCAATAGTATTTTAAAATATAAATGTGTGTATTTCCTTTAAAAGTAAAAATCATAGAAATCAAAGTAATTTTGTACAGATTACAGGGGGAATGCTAGAATGTATTCAAATGATAGTGTAGAGTTCCATATTTAAGTATGACATTAATGTTAGGCCAGTAAATAATGTTGTATTATTATTAACACCAGATCTCAAGCTTTAACTTTTAAAAAAAAATCATTAATCATACTATAATTCTAAGCCAACTTCCATACTACACACTTATTTTCTTGTTTAAATTTTACCATCAAGTATGAGGTGGGCATTACAGACAAATGAAAAGACGCATTGCAGAGAGTTGTACCATGCGTATGCTCATGGGCATACATAATACTACTGTGCCCATCAAAATAAACTAGTTTTCAATAAAATCAATACTCTCATCTGTGCAACCTTATAAACATTTATTCATCTAATCATTTCTATCAACAACAGAGACTTCTTAACAAGAATTAATTATGTACTGAGTAGTCACTTTACAGACATTATTCCTAAGTATAACATGCAAATATATCTATCTCAACTATTATTTGTCAGTCTTTATTAATAAAGTGCTATTATTTTTCTTTAGATTTAGTAGTGCAATATAGCACCTAAGGAAAAAACAGCAATTCTCTGGTTTAATGACAAAACAAAGCACATCTTTTATCAAACTTCACCTTTAAAGCAGAGGTTGCAAATACAAATGACCATGTAGCTAATACTAAGCAAGAATAAAGAAAAAAAGATATTTTTACAAAAAACACACCAAAAAAAAAAAAAAGCCAGGTGCCATAGAGACTTCTAGTGGAGAAAGCGCTAATCTAACTAATGGGCACAGATCAATCACTGAGTTTTGGGCCACTGAAATGCAGACCAGCTGACCAATTTGTTACCTAAGCTATTCATTTTTTTCCAAAGCAACTGAAGAAAAAGCAAACATGAAATAATATTTTAAGTGAAAACTATATAAGAGTTTAAAACTATGTGGGCGAAGCAAATTTTATCTCCAGCCTAAATTTAGCTTATGCAGCACTATTCCCAATTGCCAGAATCTGTAAACAACCAGAATGCCCGAGAACTGATGACTGGATAAAGAAACTGTGGTACATCTACACAATGGTATACTGTGCAGCTGTTGGAGAAAATGAAGTTATGAAATTTGCCTATAAATGGATGGACATGGAGAGGACCATGTTGAGTGAAATTAGGCAGAAGGAAAAAGCAGATATAGAATGACTGCATTTATATGCATGATTTTATATATATACACACACACACACACACACACACCATATATATATATATATATATATACATACATATACATAATGATACCAATATCCAAGGTGAGGCAAAACATGGACCAGGAGGCCTTGTCAATAGGTGGAATCAACCATAAATGCATGGAAGCCAGAGGTTATATAAGACAGAGAAGTGTGCTAATAATTGTTGAAAATGATAATACCAACCTAGAACTGAGCACTGAATATAGGCAAAGGGATACAGATGATAACCTCTAAATGTATGTATTGCAATCCACAATGTGTGAGGGGAGGGGTGCAATCCACAATGGGGGAGGGGAGGGGAGGGCAGGGGAAGGAAGGGGAGGGCAGGGGAGGGCAGGGAGGGGAGGAGAGGAGAGGAGAGGGGAGGAGGGAGGGAGGGGAGGGAGGGGAGGGGAAGGGAGGGAGCTGCCACAGAGGCCGGCTAGGGGAGGAGGATGGAATCGGGTACATTGGAGTGGGAAATGGGCACTGGTGGAGGGATGGGTGCTGGAACACTGTATGACCAAAACCCAAACATGAACATCTCTGTAACTGTATGTTTCATGGTGGGTGTAATTAAAAAAAAGGTGCAATTGTGATAACAAAAAAATGAATAATAAATTTAGCTTATGTAAATCTATTGTCTACTTACAATACGGTTTCCTTATCAAATTGTGTTCATTTTTCACATGTAACATGTTTATTCTATCACTATCACTATCTTCCCGTTAATCTATTTGCTAGAGCGGGCACCAGTAATATCTCCATATGTCCTGTCTCATGCTAGGAGAACCCAAAGGCATCCGCTTGCTCCAGGTACATAAAGAGCCTCAAACCATTATATTAGGTCATGAGAATGACCTAATATAAATGTTACTGGTATTTGGCATATCAAATACTACACGAGCAGCTTGTCAGGCTTGTTGTGCGGGTGGCATACTGTTGTAGTCACCTCTAAATAAAGCATTTATTGATGAACCTCGCGGCCGCTAGCAGCCATGTGAGCCGGGCTGTGATAGTCTGGTCTGCTGGGTGGAGTTGTGACGAGAGGGAAGTCCGGATGTGGAAAATTGCGGGCCCCAGGGAGTAGGGGGTGTCGTCTGGCTTGTTGTGAGGCTCTGCTGGGGTGGCAGGCCAGGGCTAGAATCCGCCATGCCTCCCAGGCACCTCCTGAGCGGCTGGGCACAGGGAGAGCAAGTAGCAGCTCTGCCCATGTCAACATGTTTATTACTCAAAATTAAAAACTCTATCAAAACATGTATCAAGAACTTAAATTCTTCAAGTTTCTGACACACATATATAGCTCTTCTCCTACACCCACAAATTCACACGAATTCTTCCAAATGACATCTTTAAAATGACACAAGCAGCTTCATGACTAAAGCTTACCTGCTGTGCCTCCTCTTTCTCCAAGAAAGGGAAATCCTTCCTTTTCTTACTCATTGTACTGAAGGCACAGTTCTAATCACTGAATAATTTTTTCCCATGGAAAAAGAAAATCAACAGTTTTGCATTCCTTCTGCATTAGAAACTCCCTAGGTAACTATGGACAAATCATTAGCTTCCTATTTTGTACAGTGCAGTTTTAGATGCATGAACTGATCATAATTAACGAAACATTTAAGAACACATAAATATAAATAACCCAAGGATCTGAGGAGAAGAAATTGCCAGATACAAATGTCTTGCTATAGACAACAAGTAGACAAGTGAAGAGAAATTCTACCAAATGGCTCATTCATAGTAGGACCTTTTAGAATACAAATAAATCAGATTTTCTTGTGGAAATTAGACTTTGTTGGGGACATGATAAAACTATATTATCATTTTTAGAGAAAAAATTATGCTATAAGCTTATAGTCTATAGTCTAACAAGCTTGCTTTACTTACAAATGTACAAATTTAGCAAAGTGAACATAAAATAATTCTAAATTACTCCAGTGTTAATAAATGTCTTTTTTTCCTAAAAGAATCGTAATTAGAAAACTTCCAACTTACCTAACCTCTGAGAAAATTCATAAAATTTCTTTAATTTCCCTACTAGTGGAACAACAGCACCCCACGCCTTTTCTTGTAACTTCTCATCTGCTGGATGCTGGATTGCCTTCAAAATTCAAGGATTAAAAATAGTTGGTATTTTTATTTTAACAACCACAACCAGCATAATTTCTATTAGAATTTAGATTTTTACAAAACCCTAGTATGCTATAAAAATGCAAAACCATGGAACCTCTAAGGCTGAAAAGTGGCGTTTGAGAATGACACTTTCAACACTAAACATACTAAGTTACATTTAGTCACTCAGACTATAAATATAATGAAATTTTTAAAGGGTAAAATATTGTTGAATCTCATGCCAGGTATTTTTGGAATAACAGAAACAAAAAAGAAAATTTTATACTGCTCCTCATACAATAAACAGAATTTCTCAATGATCCTTAGTAAAAGAATCACTTCAGTGGAATAAAAAAAAAAAAAGGGCAATAAAGTAAGAACTCTGGGCATAGGCTGAATTTCAGTAATTCATATTCCACTACCAACAAACTTGCAGTAAGAAATTAACCAAACTCTTTAGAGCCTAAATCGTGAGAATATGATTAGAAATTGTCACAGAAATTTACTTCCAATAAGTACAGATCTTTTCTAAATTCCATATTTTCTAAAGTCAAAAAACTTAAAAAATAGTCTATTAGTTCCTAATGAGTATATCTTTCTATAATCAGTCTTCTAAACTATTAGATAATTTTGACTGTAGAGAACTCTATTCTCAAATAAGTGTATTTTCTTGCTTTCATCTTCTTTTAGGTTTTGAGTTTCTTAATCCTTCATAACACATAATGTTTTCAACAACACCCACTTACTTTCTCTAGCTATTCAATCATGAAACACAGTCTAGAGCTGAAAGACAGTATAGCAGGTAAATGCTCGCTTTCCACGTGGCCAACTCAGTTTTGAAAAAACTTTTTCACAGTGGACATTTTGCTACCAAACTAAAACATATTAGGTACCATCAACCTAGCACACTTAATATATTATTCCTTATATACAGTATCAATTCTTAGCACTGATTGCACATAGTAACAAACTCACTTAAAGGGCTCCAATAAATTAGAGAATAACAAATGCTAATCACTGCTATTACAGGACACTTCCCAAACTGAGTTGCAATGTCATTCAATTTTTACATGGGGATTAAATGATTTCTAAAAATTTATCACTAACACATATTTACTTGTGTGTTGTATTGGAAAGTTTAACAAACTTACATTGATTTTGTTAAGCTGAATGTTCAAGCTAATGATTTTCTTTTTAAAAAGAATTCAAAAGTGACAGAGAGAAAAGAAAAAGAGAAGGCATAAATGTGTTTTTACCTCTCGTATTTCATGGCCAGCTCCTCTATAAGATTGTAAGTCCTCTAAGATGCCTTCTGCATCTTTTAATACTACATTCACCTGATTATAAATTTCCTTCTCAGACTCTGTAGGCTGGGCATCTAAATAGCAGGAAAGCACAAGAAATTTTATAGTCACAAAATTTCTTTTTAGTGTATTTATAATTCTAAGCCATTAATCCAAACTTCTGAAAATAACAAAGATATCATTCAATGGCAACTTTGCACTCTTAGAAAAAAAATTATAGTTTTCCCATAATTCTACATGTAAAAGGAAGCAAGGGAACACCAAACATTACTATTTGAGTTATAAATTGTGATATTATTAATAATCACTTTTCCTACAGTATTTCTCATCACTATCAGTAATGACTATATATGCACTCGTAATGATTTTACAGAAACAGAACTGAAAAGTCTACCAACTAAACTAATTTCCTGTAAGATTCATTTTAATGACTAATTTTGACATAAAAATGTTAGAATAGTCTCTGGTGCTCTCTTTCCTAGGGATCACTTTAAGCTGTATTCCAAAAAACTTCTCTGCTGACAAACAAAGGTTGATGATTCCTACCAAAGGAGGTCAGGATATGCTCGAGAATTACTAGGCTGCTCAAAACTAGACCCCTTTAGTGCTGCAATATTAGCACTAAAAATCTTAAGCTCTAAAGCAAAAACTGAGTTCCTACAGATCTGAGATTGAAAGAAAAATTAAGAAAAGTTATTAAAAAAAAGTCAGAGGGGCAGGAGTGATAGCCCAGCGGTAGGGCGTTTGCTTTGCACGTGGCCAGCCTGTGCCGGCCCGGGTTCGAGCCCCAGCATCCCATATGGTTCCCCAAGCACCACCAGGAGTAATTCCTGAGTGCAGAGTCAGGAGAAACCTCTGAGCATTGCCGGGTATGACCCAAAAAAGCAAAACAAAACAAAACAAAAGTCAGAAACACATACGGGCATTTCTACCACCTCTGTGGAATTAGCCACAAACTTGTTAAAATTTGACTAAATCAGGATTTTACTCTGACAAACTAGAAGAAATCCTGTTTTTTTAATAGCTAGGCCACTTGTTTCTCTAAAAGATAGATCTTTTTATTTTCAATAGTTTTTGTTTTTAATTGAGTTTTTCATAAAGTGCTCCAATTAGATCCTCATCAATACCAAAGATAAGGCATAAAGCACTTAAAATTATAACCATAATGATAACCATAATGTTTTAAAAAGAAATTGTGTTGGTATAACTTTCTCTTACAGAAGAATGGGAGCAGATCAAATTGAGAGTATTACTATTAAATATCTTTTCAATCATTTAAAGCTGATACCTAGACTTTTCTGCATCTGATTCATCTCCCGAGAAATATACAATGATCTATTTATGCCTTCATAGAAATTTTAAAACGAAACTTGCTGCACATATAAAACTAGAAGTCAAGATGACTAAAACTGTAAATTAATTTTATTCTTGGGACAAGTGATAACTCAGTTCCATCCATGAAACCTGCCAATTGTTAAAATACATGAATGTAAATATACTCAATTTAATCAACAATAACAATTTTTAATTAAACATTAGTTGTTACAGCACTCACTGCAACAATGGTAAAGTAAAATTCACTGTGCAAAGTCAAATTAAAGATTTATGATCTTTTTGTTCCCTTGTTTATTCAAGTTTCTTTTCAGAAATCATGGGGTTTTTTTTAAATGAAAATACTATGACAAAATAATTATACAAGAAGCCAATAAAAAAAAACTAAAAAGACTCTATATGAAACTATAAAAAAACTGTGTTACTAGAAATAAATACTAAGAACAAGTATTGTAGCTAAATGATTTTTTAAAGTTCAGAGTTTGCCATTTATCAGTAAATTTTCACATTTAGCTAGAACATATTCTCCAAATAGACACATTCTAAAAAGTACACCTCTGAACTGTTATACTTACACCAGATGCAGTAGGAAAAGAAAAATACTTTTCACATGCAAAAACAGAAGTTATATACTTTTCATATGAAATTGTGAAACTACAGACATAACATCACTAGTAGACACATATCATAATTTGAATTCATGAAGTGGGAATTCATGACAAAGGACAATATTTTGACTATTACATATCAAAAGGTATTTTGAAGCTCAAAAAGTATTAAGCTATGCATTTCTGGTGTGGTGCTTAGTTGGTAACAGAAAAAATGTGACATTGAGACACACGAAAGAAACATTGTCAAGTAGATTTAAATAGACCTTGGAAATGTTTAATAATTGTTAATGGCTTAGTAAATACCAGGAAATTTTAAAATAAAGAAAATTCAGTCTCCCCAAAGGGCAAAAAATATATATATGAATATATATATATATATTCAGCACCACTGTGATTAAACATTTTTTAAGACTGTCACAGGAAAGTCACATTGATAATTTTGAAAGCTGCTGAAGACTGCTGTAGAAATGAAGACAAACAGAAAATAGCAGACAGGTAAGCACTACTTTACTGAGAGCCAAGTCATGCAAAAGGTTGAAACACCAGGGAGAAGAAAAAGCTGCAAAAATAAAGCTCCCCCAATCCCAAAATGCATCATATATAATGCACCAAGACTTGTCACTTTGATTTTTCATAGCAAGAATAAAAATTTTTAGCCAACAAAAACTTTACTTTTCAAGATAATGTGTGTTATTAAGACTAGGTATAGAGGTTATCAATAAGTTTAATTTTAAAAATCATTCAAAGGAAACTGATTTGTTTCAGTCGCTTTTAGTGTTTGAAGGCAAAACTGAGTATTTCAGTAATGTCCTATATTTCCTATAGGTGCCACTGAACTAACTGCTAAAACTAGATGATGGTACAAAGGGAAGCAAAGAGCAGTGAAAAGCAGCCCAAGCCACATCAAAAGTGGGGACAGACATTTGGGCAACACCCCCTGTGCTCAGAGCGCCTCGGCTATGCTCAGGTCCAGACAAGGGGAAGTACTGGGCATGAAATCTGAATCAATTACATGTAAGGCAAGTGCCTTACCTGCTGTACACTTAGAGCCCCTACATTTTTAATTCTGATAAATCTTTCTGCTTTAAGTCTGCATCCATTTTGATCAGGAAATATTATCATTTCATGTTTCATCAAGGCAGAGATCTCAATTTATTGTGTACACAATGCATATACGCCAATTCAGCAACCAGTAAATTTTCTTTAATAAAAATGTTTAATGAATGAGGAAGAGATCTAAATACGCCTCCAACATGAATAAAAGGCTGTATGCACCACTGTCTGTACAAATAATCGCTTTCAGAAAAATCTAGAAAAAATGTCATCAAATAAAGAAATCTTCAAGCACAGGACAAAAAGCACTTGAAAATAAACAAGAGGTAATATGGAAAAATGAAGCTGATTTAAAGAGTAAATTATATCTTAAAGATGGGGCAGTGAAAAACAGGTAACATGAAAGACACAAGAATTAGAGGAAATACGTTGTTACTTAATGGAAAAGCACTAAAACAAAGAATAAGCAGAAGATTCTGTTTTTCATTCACAAGTAACCTATTATTTACTCTTTATTCTACTCTACCAGGAGAAAAGCAAATCAAGGTTAACCAATACGTACTGAACTTCTATCATTTATAAAACACTAAGGTTAGCACTGTCTAGGATAGGAAGGAATATCAAAAACTTCCGCTTCTTCCAAAAATCAAAATTTAGTTAATATTTACTTAAAAAGATTTCTCACTACAATGTCTTATAAATTGGCAATGCTTATAAAATTAAAAATATATAATTAAAATTAAAAAAGGACCCAACACAGTGCTTTTTTTTTCTTTTTGGGTCACACCCAGCAATGCTCAGGGGTTACTCCCAGCTCTGCACTCAGGAATTACTCCCAGCGGTACTCAGGGGACCATATGGGATGCCGGGATCGAACCGGTCGCCGTGTTTAAATGCCCTACCCGCTGGACTATCGCCTCCGGCCCCCAACACAGCGCTTTTAATATGATGTCATTAGAATAATTACTGACAAAACTGATAGGAAAAGTGAGTTTATATTATCTTATTGAATCACTACTCTTATTTACTTTTTTTTTTTTTTTTGCATTTTGGGTCACACCCAGCAACGCTCCGGGTACCATATGGGATGCCAAGGATCAAACCCAGGTTGGCCGTGGTGCAAGGCAAATGCCCTACCTGCTGTGCTACTGCTCCGGCCCCCTGTATTACTACTCTTAAGATGTAAATCTTATATAATTTGTTTTAAGAAAAGCTCATCTTCCTAATACCTCAAGAGTAAAGAATTTCATTTTATGCTTACAGGCCTTTGCACATGCACTACATGCAATATCACTAAATAGTCCAAAATTCTATTTTAACTCTTCACAATCTAACTCAAATATCATAAGATCTCCCATGATGTCCAATCTACTCACTGCCATGTAAAGTGATCTCTTCCTGATCTATATCTTGAATTAAACAAAACTAAATAAAAAAATAAATCTAGTTTGCCTAGAACTCCCCAAAGGCAGAGGTTATTAACATTTTCATCTCCAGCAGATACTGGCTGGAATACAAAAAGCAAGTAAACAAAGAGCTTTAAATGTATGTTGAACCCAACCAAGATGATAAACATTTAAGTTCAACACATTTAAGAATCATGGCAATGATGATTTAAAATCCTCATTCTGAATACTAAGGGATTCAATTAAATCCGATTTCAAATGCACTAGGAATGGCTCATTTAGTTGATGTAAAAATGTCATATTTTGTATGGAATTGATATTTGTCCACCTTGATATTCCGAGCTGCATTTAACCTATCAGAATGATAGAAATACTAAATTATTCTCGTAGGCTGGATATTCTTGTTCATCATAAAATGAATGATATAGCATGTGTAATATATAATAAAAGCTTTATCCTAAATTAATAAGGAATTAACATTTTGATTTTAGTATAAATGAGCTTAAGAATAGGCCCATCTGAGGGCTAAGGTCACTATAGTGACCTAATGATAACATACACTTTTATAAATGTGTATTCTCAAAAGGAAGAAAAAATTGGCCAACTAGTGAGAGATAAATCTAAACCAAAAAAAAACAGCAAACTCTTGTCTAGGATACAGTGCTTTCATGCACCTATAACTTAGTTTAAAACCAAAAGTTCTCTTTTAGTTGACAGGCAACAAATTCCTATCTACCTTTAAGAAGGTAAACCCTTTAAATACTGTTAATAGCAAACTAATCCTTTTTCTGACATTAAATTAGCTCCTTAAAACTTAAGGACAATGGTCCAAACCTTTACATGCTAGAAGACCAAACTCAAATTGTACTTTAAATACACTGAATTTGTACTTCTCACTTGACCAAGATACAATCCTAGGTTTATAGATCAAGTGCCAAGTCTTGAACAAGATCTTGACTGTATCAAAGCCAAGATTCTGCAAATATTAATAAATTTGGGACAAAAAGTAAAAAAAAATAAGACACAGAATAGCAGAAAAATTACAAGACCAAGTTTGAAACAGATGCAAATAAACTAAAATGTAGCTCAAACATAGTTGCCTCACTTAAAGAATAATTTTGAAATCAGCAATCGGCTCAACATCCCAAGCTGATTAAAGTTCATGCTAAACATGCACTTAAACGTTAAATTGTTCAGAAGGGTCAAGAATAGTATTCATTAATAACACTTCCCTGAAACTCCAATTTCGTATGGTCCTGAGAGTGACATTTGCTAATCTGTACACAATACCCAAAATGTAACAGCATACTTACAGAACTATAAAAGTAGAAAAATATCAGAGACCACAAATTGAATAAAATGGCGATAAGCTATAAACAGATTGTACTGTCCTGATTTTAATGGAAAATATTAATTATTCATAAAATTGAATGAAGACTATCAAACAAAATTGAAGTTAACAGAAATTGCAATGTCTCTGGAAATATATAGGATTTGGTTTTAAAACCAAAAAGGTCTTAAATTTTAAGTATTTATGTTTTAATCTCAGATAAAAATAGGGCTTATATGATTTTATAACCCAAGGCTGTCTATCTCTTCACCCTTTCCTAACAATTCTCTAATGAACATTAGAAATGACCATAAATAATGATCATAAAGTAGGAACATTCACACTGAAACACTAATTTAATATAAAAGCTCTCATTTGATAACAAGACAAGCTAAAGCAATACTGGCAGCCAACAAAGCAAAAGCTTTTTAACATGCATGCGTCAATGACACTTACCTGCCACTCTTAGACCATATTACAATAGGTCATGCAACATAAAACAAACAGAAGGCAAATTACTCAAAGGTCTGTGAACCCATTTTTCAAAATTTATCATTAAAAAATTACTGAAATAAATGCATGAATTTCTTAACTTTTCAATTTATCTGCAAAAATTAAATAATGTAGGTTCACACTTACCTTTTAATATTATGCCCAATGTACTGAGCTCTGAATGGCCTTCATGAACAGATTTGTAATTAAAATATTTTTAAAAGTAACTTAAAATTAGTCAATCTTTCTCAATTGAAATAAAAATTTCCTCAAATTTTATTTATGTTAACATATATTAAAAGAGGCACTTGCCTTTCCACAAATTTTTATAAAAATGCTTTGGGATAATAGGTAGCAAATTACAAATGCCCAATAAAAGATACGAATCTCTTATAGAATTCAAATAGAAGCATTTTATCATCACAATTTAATCTATGTTACTTCCAGTTCTAGAAGGCACCAGAAATTTTACCCAAATAATTCATAGCTCAGTCATGCAAAGCAGTTAAAAAAGATGGCAAAGTGGGAACATTCATTTAGAGCAAGACAAACGCAGTCTACTGCAGGCAAAGAGAAATAGATATAAAATCATCTTCTCACTTTCAAAATCAAGGAAAAAATTTGGCCCCTGTTCAAGGTCTGTGCATGTCAAAACTTTAAGAAGATTCCCCATGTTAAGGTACCTGTCAAGACAAGAATGAGAAAAGAGAAAATATCCCTTTATAAAAGAGAACATCTGAAATTTTTTTTGTTTTAAAAATAGTAACAGGGAAAATGTTCATTAGGCCATGAATTCTTCCTTCAGGTTACCCAGACTGTGCTCTGGTAGACAGCAAATCGGGTTCTCAAGGTGTTGATATGTAGGACCTAGAGGTGAAATGTGGTTTTCCTGTACACAATGGCACAACCGTTGCATTACTTCTTCTCAAAATTCTCCTAAGACAAGTTTCATTAATGGCCTTATAATGAAAAATTCTCTAAGTATTCCAATCGTTAGTATTCTGAAAAAGAAATCTCTGATAAAAAATTATTCACATGTCATCTTGTTTAACAGTGAACTGAAACAACAATTTGTTTCAACAAAGTCAAATGTTAAATTTTAGCAGTAATTCACCACTGCATTGCATCTTAAAATTGCAGAATATTAAACTTACTTCCTATATGCCAATAAACACAGTATTTCTGACCAAATTTGGATTATTAAGAATTTGTGCAAGTTATTTAAACTACTGGTCCTATGTATGCAACATAATCATGATTTTTCCAATCAAGTATTTTACATATCCATGTATCAGCACTGGTAGCACATAAACTGCTGCAGAATCACTACGGCATACTATTAGAATGTCCACCATAAGGCCATTTGCTTCATGGACTAATGAAAGGACAGCACTGGCTACAGACTCAACATGATTTTAGCAAATGAAAAATTAAAATTATACATATGATGGTGATGTTTGCCTACAGTTGAGAAAAAAGTCATGCAAACTTTGTTTGATCCCCATATTTTATTAACAAATATTTTGGCTGGCCTTCACTGCGGTGTGAGTATAATTCATCTTTCACCTTTACCATTATGCACCAGCCGTGAAGGGCTAAAGAGACTTACTTTCAAAGTCCAAGAAAAAATGTGCTGCATTGTGGTCTATGTCCCTGGTTAGCACCTTAATGAGATTACCCATGCCAGCAAACCTAAAAATAAAAATGGCAACATCATTTAGTTCCAGTAAAAAAAAATTTTAGCAGAGGCCTGGGATTCGGCAAAGGCTGGCTTGCTCATAATTACCAACAGGTGCAAGTTTATATGCTTTTGGTATTGAAAATTTAGAACCAAAGCACATTTGGCCTGAGTTTATAGTTCTTTCCCCTTTTCCACATATCAAAAAAGTTACACAAAGATTGGAAAAATATATTTTTTACACAAAACTGGCAATATTTACATGATTAATATCTATACTTGTGTCATTTCTTTAAATGTTGGCGCATTCTCAAATTAACATCAAAAATTAAATTTGCAAACAGCAAATATTGAGATGATTACTTTATAAATAATAGGGATATTTTTTTTCTTGCAGAATCAAATCCTAATTGGGAATGAAGGAAGGTAGAACTGAAACCACATTTAACCATTAAAAACTAAAGGAAGCTATTAATGACCAGATTTGAAATTTTTAACAAATATTTCTTACATAGTCTATACTCCTAAAATTAATCCAACTTTATACTATTCTGAGTTTTATGTGGTAGTAAATTTTATACTCTTAGTTTGAAATACTATGTACTATAAGCAACCATATAAGGCATGAAACTTACGTTAGCAAAGAGAACAAGCAAAAAGGGAACCAGCAAATAACCACAATCTAGTAAACACACAGGAAATCTGGTAAAACTCAGACACTGGCAGAAATCTTGCCCCCTATATCTGCCCCAGCTCAGAGAGCATGAAAGCAGGAGATGCCAAGAAGCTCTAGAAAACCAGGTCCTTGAAAACTGCATGAACTACAGGAAGGTACAGGAAGGTACACTAAGTTCCAAAAGCAGCCCTCTCCACCACTCTGTACTTTCTGTGTAAATAAGGAATTGCTGGCAAATGCAAATAAAACAAAACGTAAAAGCAACAATATCTTTATCAACAAGAAGATTCCTTACTCACCACCATTTATCAGATATTTGAAAAGAACCCTGCTAATCTCCTGTACTCCCCCACGCCCTCTATATATTCCCTGAACAGCATAAGGTTCCTAATGGTAAGCGCCCCAGTGAGGAAATAAACAAACAGGTATACGTCAATAGAGTTATAAGGAAGTCTAATGAAACAGTATACATTTCTTAGAAAACACAAAAACCAATCTAATTTATTTGCAAATATGATGAACAAAGAAAAGAACAAAGTTCTTTTCTAGTAAAACATGGCCTGCTTGTCAAGACCATGACTGTCCCTTGAACATGTATTTCACTTGCTTGACTTGTATGTCTTTGCTTTCTTCCACTCTGGGAAAGCCTGTTTTCTCTTGAACACATATTTCTCGCTTTCTCTCCTCTAACATCTAAGATGTCACCCAATAAAAACTATTTTGCGTCACCAAAAACAGAGTGAAATTAGCCAGAAGGAGAGAGACAGGTATAGAATGACTGCATTTATTTGCATGACATATATATATATATATGTATGTATGTATATGTATACATATATATGTATACATACATATTATTATACCAATATACAAGGTCAGGTGAAACGTGGATCAGGAGGTCCTGTCAAAGGTAGAAATTACCACAAACGTGTGGGAGCAGAGGTTAGGTAAGACAGTGAAGGGAACAGTGTGCCAATAATTGTCGAAAGTCTACTATCACATAAAACTCAGAATTAAATACGGGCAAAAAGATACACATGATAACCTCTAAGTATATATGTATTACAATCCACAATATGTAAGAGAAGGAAGAGAGAAAGAGAAAGAGAAAGAGAGAAAAGAGATGGAGAACCGGCCACGGAGGCAGGCTAGGAGAGGAGGGAGGGATGGGGACATTGGTGGTGGGAAATGGGAACTAGTGGAGGGATGGGTGCTGGAACACTGTATGGCCAAAATACAAACATGAACATTTTTTGCATTGTTAAAAAAAAATTTTTTAATTAAAAAAAAGTAGTAATTCCTCCATTAGGAGAGGAAGCTGTTATCTTATTTTTTGAGTTCTTAATTTTTTAAAATATTTTATTTTATGACTGTGAGATATACAATTACAAAGATGTTCATGTCTGGGTTTCGGTCACACAGTGTTCCAGCACCCATCCCTCCACCAGTGCCCATTTCCCACCACCAACGTCCCCAACTCCTCCCCCAACCTAGTCTGCCTCTATGACAGGTTTTTCCTCTCCCTCCCCTCCCGTCCCTCCCTCTCCCTCTCCCTTCTATTACACATTGTGGCTTGCAATACATTTAGTGGTTATTGTGTATCTTTTTGCCTATTCAAAGCTCAGTTCTAGGCTGGTTTTTTTTTTTTTTTTTTTTTTGCTTTTTGGGTCACACCCGGCGATGCTCAGGGGTTACTCCTGGCTCTCCACTCAGGAATTACTCCTGGCGGTGCTCGGGTGACCATA
Source organism: Cryptotis parvus (assembly GCA_021461705.1). Taxonomy (NCBI): domain Eukaryota; kingdom Metazoa; phylum Chordata; class Mammalia; order Eulipotyphla; family Soricidae; genus Cryptotis; species Cryptotis parvus. The sequence continues at coordinate 127,537 of JAJIBD010023176.1, read as the reverse complement.
TGGGATGCCGAGGATTGAACCCGGGGCGGCATGGGCCGCCAAGTGCAAAGGCAAACGCCCTACCGCTGGGCTATCGCTCCGGCCCCTAGGCTGGTATTATCATTTTTGACGATTATTAGCACACTGTTCCTTTCTCTGTCTTTCTTAATTTCTGACTCCCACATGTTTGTGGTAGATTCAGCCTTTGATTCGTGATTCATGTTTTGCCTGACCTTTGATATTGGTATCAAAATACATATATATATTTATATCATGCAGATAAATGCAGACATTCTATATCTGTCTTTTTCCTTCTGGCTAATTTCACTCAAGATGATCTTCTCCATGTCCATCCATTTATAGGCAAATTTCATAGCTTCATTTTTCCGAAGAGCTGCATAGTATTTCATTGTGTAGATGTACCACAGTTTCTTCATCCAGTCATCAATTCTCAGGCACTCTGGTGTTTCCAGATTCTGGCTATTGTGCATAATGCTGCTATGAAAATGAAAGTGCAGATGGTGTTTCTGCTGTGTGTTTTTGGGGAAGCTGTATTTTAATCCTTTTGATATTATAATATCTTTACAAGAAATTTTAAAGGAGTGCTTTGTATATTTTTTACAGATGAACTGACCTAGATTAGCACTAAGGTGGAAATATTCGTATTATTTCTATGTATTTTAAGAGAGTGTGGGGTTGGGGAGGTAGCTCAAAGGGCTGGAGCAATGCTTGGCATCAGGCTCCCAGCAGTCAAGGTAGCCTTGGTAGGTCCCAGCACCACTACAGAGGCCAAAAAGCAGAAAAGTCCAATACTGTCGGGCGCTCCGCCGGGTCCCGAACAGTGCCGGGAAGCGAGTTCCCTTCTACCTCCGAAGCCGGCGAGGAATGGATGAACACTCAGGAATCCGATGCAGTTTTAAAGGGCTTTACTTATCACAGGTTCAGGCATACAAATCAGCAAAAGGAAAAACCCGATGCTTAGGATTCCAGGCTAGAACCCCAGCCACGTGTAGGCCAAGATGGCGACCACCACGTGTAAAAACTTCCAAGGGGAATAAACGCTCACGAGGCGAGATCCCACAGGGAAGAAGGCCAAAAGCCAAAAGCCGCAGGAGCCAAAAGCTGAAGGCTGAGGAACCAAAAGGCAAAAGGGTGAAGGGGCCTCAAGTCAGCCTCTTATATACACCAAAGTAACCCAATCGGGAGGTTGTCATGCCAACAAAGAACCCTAAACAGAGTGTAGTGCCACACCCTATTGTAGGTATAAACAAAGGTTACACCAAGGACTAATCCCGAGATTATCTCTTATGTAAAACACTGGAGAGAGAGGGGGCTGATATAAAAGTAATACATCTTAACTTCATGAGCTTCATGTAATCTAGATGGTACCCACAAGGTCCTTATTATTATCTGCACCAGTGTGATTCTGAGTATCTTGTTCTCATGTACTGAAAGGGTCATACTCGCCTGCTTAGAGCAAACTAGTATGATCCTTCCTATAGTCTTCCTTTAGTCTCAGCGTAGCCAGGGTGGTAGTCTCCTGGTAAATTCTAACTGTCCCATGTTGGATGCAGTGGGTATAAAGAGGAGCTGTGCCCAATCTAGAAAACATAAGTCTTAGTAGATGTATAAGTCAGAAGTTATTCAATCAAGGTGACTTCTGTAACTGCCACACCCTCTAGCAGTGTTTACATAGAAGAGAGATCTCATTAGAATGAACATTGGCTTAAATAAGATTAAGCTGGGAGTGAGCAAAACAACAAAACTCCCAGATTAGCTAAACATGTCCTCCAACACAATACTAACAAGTTTTTATACATAAAAATAAAGAGATATAACATTCTCCCAAACCATCACATCTAAATAATCACCACAAACTGATTACTAATTGTCTCTAAATCTGAAACTTATTACTAATTAAAATGAAGACTTTTAGCAGGAGTCTTCATCAATTAACTTCTCATGTTCTAAATAAAAGTAAACCCCAAGGTCCATTTTTAACCCATTTCGTCATGAATACTGCTGAAATGCTATCCTAAAATTAATCCCACGAGTAGATACCATCATTAGATCTGTCACAGGCCCTGGGGAAAAAGATGTGACTGATTTTCCTTACCTTTTAACTTGTTTTACTTTATTTCCTTCGAGAGAAACGGGAACCACACTCCCCGTATAAAGACAGTCCACTGTTAGTCTCTTTCCAGGCACTCGGTGACCCTATACTTTGTGTCACATTTTGGCCCTGAACTGTTCACTTTATAAATACTGCCACATTTATGTCTCTCACCTTTTATCCCAACCACAGACATTTAATTAGAAAATAACCGACTTTGTCTAATACACAGTTTCTCAATCATAAAATGATTGATATTTGTTGGATCTAAAAAAAGTTTAAAAAAATTCTAACACACACCGTAGGATCCTTGGCAGCATGCTGGGCCTATATACACTAATCTTAGTTTCTTAAACTATCAACTGTAACCCCACAGGGTCAAGCAACTGAGGAGAGTAAGACATAAAATATTTAAAAACAGAAGTAATAGTACAGCAGGAAGGGCATTTGTGTTGTATGGCGGAGTCCCAGGTTCAATTCCTGTTATCCTGTATGATACCCCAGCACCGCCAGGGAAAATTTCTAATTGCAGAGTCAGGAGCAATCCCGACCACTGCAGGATGTGACCAAAGAAAGTCAAAAGAAATGAAAAATTAGAAATTAATTAAACAGTAAAAGGCTTCTGATCGCACAATGATCAAATATTAATTCAAAACCAACAGCATAATGATGTCATGGTGCTCAGGGCAACACCCATTTCTTAGGCAGAAAGGGATCAGGGTGGGAAAAGTTAGTGAAGTCCTTGCACTAGATGTCAACAAAATTCCACCATGTAAGCTATGACAATCAAGATAGGTTCAAATAATATAGACCCTGGGGGCATACTATCCACTAATGCTGTGACTGTGGCCAATGCAGATATTTTTCTCTACCATATTGCACATAGGACAGATGCAATATGTAAGCAACCGCTGGCAGGTATATTTCATTGAAAAAAGTTTCATAAAATTTTTCAAAGATCTGAAAATAGTTCATGCTCTATTATCATGTTTCTGTGAGGAAAAATAAAAATTAAGACTGCTATCACCATCGAATATTTTCACTGTTTTTTTGAGGAAGGCTCTGGGTCACACCCTGTGTCACTTACTCATGGCTCTGCACTTAGGGATCATCTGGAACCAAATAGAGTGCTACTCCACAAGAAGAAAACAGCCAACCCCATCAAAAAATGGGGAGAAGAAATGAACAGAAGCTTCCAAAAAAGAAGAAATTCGAATGGCCAAAAGGCATATGAAAAAGTGCTCTTCATCTTTAATCATCAGGGGAGATGCAAATCAAAACAACAATGAGGTACCATCTCACCCCACAGAGACTGGCACACATCCAAAACAGCAAGAACAACCGGTGCTGGCGTGGATGTGGGGAAAAAAGGGACTCTCATCCACTGCTGGTGGGAGTGCCGACTGGTCCAGCCCTTTTGGGAAAACAATATGGGCATTCCTCCGAAAGCTAGATATTGAGCTCCCATTTGACCCAGCAATAGCACTCCTGGGAATATACCCTAGAGACCGAAAAACACATAGCAGAAACACTATCTGTACTTCTTTATTCATCTCTGCGCTATTCACTATAGCTAGAATCTGGAAACAACCTAAATGCCCGAGAACAGAGGACTGGCTAAAGAAACTGTGGTTCATCTACACTATGGAATACTATGCGGCTGTCAGAAAGGATGAAATTATGAAATTTACCTGCAAATGGATGGACATGGAGTCTATCATGCTGAGTGAAATTAGTCAGAAGGAAAAGGACAGATATAGAATGACTGCATTCATTAATAGGATATAGATACCAGTGTTTTAATAAATATGGGAAATGGTAATGGCAGATTAAAACTCACCACTGAATTTACACAAAGAGACTTAAGTGACAAACTCTAAATATCTGCAGGGCTAGCCATAATGTGTAAAATAAGAGGGAGAGAGATGCAGAGACAGAGAGAGAGATAGAGAGAGAAAGAGAGGAAACTGGGGTACCTGCTATTAAGGCGGGTGGGGGGCCGGCGGGGAGGGTACATTGGTGGTGGAAATGGGGCACTGGTGGAGGGATGGGTGCTGGAATATTGTATTACCAAGAACCAATTATGAACACCTTTGTAATTGTGTGTTTCACGGTGGTATAATAAAAAAATTAAAAAAAAAAAAAAAAACAAATAGAGTGCTAGAGTTGACCTATACTGTAGCGTCTCCCCAGCCCACATATTAATTTTTTAGCCAAAGATCTAGAAAGTAGATTTCGATCTCCCTCAATGTAAGGGATTTCAAATAGAAGAAACAAAGCTGAACGACTCTGGCTGAAAGCAGATAAATGCCTGATGTTTTGAACCCGTTTTGTCCCTTTCACACTAAATTTGTAACTTTATCAAGTTTCCTAGTTTCTCCCTGTTTCAAGTTCTTTTCCATATTTAGTCAAATTTCCTAGTTTCTCCACGCTTCAGGTTCTTATCCATAATACGGTCTACCGAGAGTTCATAGTTACTCAATGACATTAGCAAAACATTGAGTACCTCACCTAGGAACCTATTTGTTGTTTCCTCACAACTGTGGTTAGAGCTATATAATGGACTTACTGCAGCTGTTCCCAGAGCTACCATTATAATGGACTTACTAAAGCTGTTCCCTGGAATGTGAGGCTGTGTGTGGCAGCCATATATCCTACCGCATAAGAAACCAGGGGCTGGAGCGATATATCGCTGAACGGGAGGGCGTTATTTGCCTTGCATACAGTCGAACTGGGTTCAATCCCGGCATCCCATATGGTCCCCCAAGCACCACCAGGAGTATTTCCTGAATGCAGAGCCAGGAGTAACCCCTGAGCATTGCCAAGTGTGACCCAAAAAACGCAAAAAAAAAAAAAAAAGTTTATCATAAAACAACATACAACACAGAGTTGCACAAAAGTGTTCTGACATCATTTACTGTGATCCCTCTTGCTCCTCAATTCCAAATGCCATTTCCATTTGTTTATTTGCTCAATCTTCCTGGCTGTAAATGCTAGTTTCATTCATTATTTTTCTCAGGGCCTCCTCTAGCAGACTTCAGGCAGTGCCAACAATGCCATGCTTGGACCTGGCAGCACAGGCTACCTTTGTGGTGGACAGTGCTGCGGACTGAAAATCACAGCCTTTCTAGGTATGTGTTCCATTAGACTAGCTCCCTGGTTCCAGACCCTAGCTGTTGTGCTCCCTCCTGCTGATTTCCCTTCTTCCTGTATTTGGCTGAGCTGGACTGTCCATTCAGACCTACAGAAAATTTAATATTCCTAGGTTTTTAGATAAACTCAATACTAAAGACACAACATTTTAATCAAATTATATAAAACTTGGCCTAAAATACTACTGACTGTAAGAGAAGGGGTGGGGAGAGAGAGACAGAGAGAGGGGGAGGAGAGAGAGAGAGAGAGAGAGAGAGAGAGAGAGAGAGAGAGAGAGAGAGAGTGCAAAGTGCCTGTCATAGCAGCAAGCTGGGGAGGTGGGAGGGAATTGGGACATTACTGGTGGTGGGAAGTGGGCACTGGTGGAGGGATGGGTGCTGGAACAGTGTATGACTGAAACCCAAACATGAACATCTTTTAAAAAAATAAAATAAAAATAAAATAAAATAAAATAAAAATAGCAAATCACTTGTTATCACTTGTCTTCCGGTTGTTCATCAATTTGCTCGAGCAGGAAACAATAATGAGGTCCACTATTGTTACCGTTTTTGGCATATTGAATACACTACAGGTAGCTTAGTAGGCTCTGCCGTGGCTCTGGGTTTACCCCAGGGGGCCCAGTCTTTTCTGTGTCAGACCATCAATCATCCAGGGCCCAAGGGGCAGAGCCCTAGGTGTAGACAAGCCTGTCTCCTGTCTGCTACCTGCCGGCGCAGCCGAGCACCGAAGCCACACCAGCAACACCTCAAGGGGCAGATGGCAGGAAAAATAGCAATAGCAAAATAAATAAAATACAATTAGAGTTAAAAAAATATATTGACTAGGCCACGGATATGACTTAGCAGTAGAAGCCCTAGCAGAGTCATGTGAGAGGCCATAGGACCAACCAATAATACCAAAAGAAATACCACTAATATATATTTAAAGTACTAGCTTATAGTAAATAGTATGTATTATAATTTAGAATTTCAAAGTCTGAATCTGAATTTAAGAGGAAAAGTTAAAAGAATTAAAAATGTTTGCCTCCTTAGTGATTATCAGACAATATCTGAAAATGGCTGTTTGTTACAAATGGGTCCTGGTATCAATTGCTTCAGCATCTGAATAACCTAAAATGCCTAAGTCCTGCCACAAAAAATATCATGTTCCCACCACGACACCATACACTCTGGCTTGTCTTTTATATAGCAAAAATGTCAGAAAAGCTGCCAGTAGTTACTTCCTTCTGCTTTTTCACTTCTCATCCTACCCTGGTTTTTTGAGGCCTACTACTTACAATGAAGCTTCCCTTGCTAAGGCCACTGAACTGTGCATTTGGCTAAATCCAAAGGAAGTCTCATGCTTCCACTTACTGGACCTCTTAATAAAGTTTAACCCAGTTTATTACCTGCGCAGAACTGGAAAATTTTCCCCTTTTCTTCAACTAGGACAATACTTTCTTGTAGGTTTCCTTTCTACTTTATGGTTAATCATTTTCTGTATCCTTGCCTTTAGCAAAGATGCAATTATTCCTTGCATATTAAAAAACCTTAATTTGATTTTATTTCCTTTATCAAGTCCCAGCCTGTTGTTTTTCTGTTGTACAATGTTTTAAAAAAGTCACCTACATTCATCTTTTATTACTTCTGTCCACTTTCCATTAAACCATCTCAATGTAATTTTGTCCCAACCGTCCACCATCGAAATTATTCTGACAAATCATCAATTAACTTCCATGTTGCCAATTCCAATGATCTATTATATTCTTACTTCTTCTGCCAAGAGCAACAGAGTTGACAATGCCTGTTCCTCAATATACTTTTTCACTGGCTTAAAGGATGTTCTCACCTCTACTGCTGGATCAAATTAGTCCTTATGAGCAAAATTACTTCAAGAGTCTCCAGTCTTCCAGAAAATGGAACAGTGCTAACAATTGTCGAGGGTACTAATGCCAACCTAGAACTGAGCATTAAATAGAGGCAAAAGATACACATGACAACCCTTTAATGTATGTTCTGTAATCCATAGTCTGGAGGGGGAAGGAAAAGAGAAAGAGAAAGCGAAAGAAATAAAGAACCTGCCATGGAGGGGGAGGGAACCGGGAACGTTGGTGGTGGGAGATGGGCACTGGTGGAGGGATGGGTGCTGGAACACTGTATGACCAAAACCCAAATATGAACTTTTTAATTGTGTATCTTTGTAGTTGTAAAAATAAAAAATTTTTTTTAAAAAAATCAAAAAAAAGTCTCCAGTCTTCCTCCTACTTTGCCTCCTTATACAATTTCTTCTTATATGTCAAATCAAGCTATTGATATTTAAAAACGACTGTATCCTTACAAAACCATACAAAGGCTTATCAATGCTTTCAGAGTAATATCCAGGTTCTAAAAAATCTCACATGATTCCCCTTACTTTGATCTCATCTCCAACACTTTGCAGTTTTCATATACATCTAACCAAAGCCTACTACTCTAACATAGACAGACTTACTTCTCTCTATAGTCCTTCTATCACTTCTCCACAGATTCTTTTTCCTTTTGATAGCAGTGGGGATCTAGCACAGAGAGCAGCAAGCAGGAGCTACTCCCAATCCTGTGCTAAGTGGACCATGCAGTGCCTAAGAAGGAAACAGCCAGTTGCAAGCAGGTAGGTACCTAACTCCTGCATGCCCTCTCTGCCCCCTCTTTAAATGCAAAAAAGCTATTGTAGTTCCTTGCTTAAGATTTCCTCAGAAAGGGATTCCAGAGCCTTATGCACATTCCCTCCACAACTTGATGAGAACTCATATTCCTTTGCCTATCTAATTATTTACTGATGAAATTTATATTTGTGCACATTTGATATAAGCACACAAAGTAATCTTCAGGTTAAGTGCAAAGAGAGAGTAATATTCACTAAATACATATTGAATTGACTTATTGTGAATAACCAAGGAGGGATCCGGCAGGATACCTTTATTTGAACACATCGTTGCTACACAATAATTTAGCTAAGAATAATCAAAATGCCTTCTTAGCTTCTGCCATAGCTGCAACTCACATTAGGAAGAGAGCAGCTGGTAACATTTAAATGAAATGTTAAACTTTTAATGAAAAGCTCCTTATAAAAAACTATTGTACAAGTTGAAAAAACCAACAGTTGTGAGTACCAGTATAATTCAGACAAATAACTCAAGCAAGTCTAATAATAAAGCATCCTTAATAATCATCCTGACAATTTACTAGCTTTTACTCACTGGATTGCAAATTGACATCACACAATTATTTTTTATACGTCTTTCTTCTTCCTTTTCCCAGCAAGAGAGGCTGCTAAACATTTTCTGTTCTACCACAATGACTGGGCATTATGTATTTGTTCATTAAATACTAAACATAGGGCTGGTTTGCACGCGGCCAAGCCGGGTTCAATTCCCTGGCATCCCATATGGTCCCCCAAGCACTGCCAGGAGTAATTCTTGAGTACAGAGCCAGGAGTATCCCTGAGCATTGCTGGGTATGACCCAAAAGCAAAATTAATTTAAAAATTAAAAAAAAAAATTTAAGAAAAACAGCGTAACATAACCAAAAACTCCCTTTTTCTCTCACCCTTCTTGTTTTCTGTATATGGTAAGAAACATACATGTTCAATAAACAGTTCTCTCCCACACTGACCTTGATGAAATAAGACTGAATAGCCCCCTAGCACTCTATTTTCTTTCTTTTCTGGGGCGTGGGGTTGGTAAGGGCACACCTAGCAATGTTTCAGGGCTACTCCTGGCTCTATGCTTAGGAGAATGAATAAGGTGCCAGGGACTCAACTGGGATGGGTAGTATATAAGGCAAGTGCCTTAATCCTTGTACTACCTCTCAAGCCCCAGGGACTCCATTTTCAGAGTTTTTTCCCCCCCACCAGTACCCCCAGACAAGTGTTTCCAAAAGTGAGCTACACTGCCGCTGCCAGGCAGGGATACTGAAATGATGGGGAATGGAATGCCTCAAGTGCAATTGAGGAGTTGCCTCAATTGCACTGGTGGTGGGATTGAATGATGTTTAATTGATGTTGAATGATAAATCTAACAACTGTATTATGAAAACTATCTTGTGAATCATGTTTTAATTTAAAAAATTAAATAATAAAAAATTAAAATAAATGCATTTTAAAAATATCTATCAACCGTTATTGAACATAATGTGGATGAATGAATGCTGAGTGAGTAGTCAAAGAGCAGGAAGACTGTGTGATGGTGATGTCGGAGTTTCTCACACCTCGTAGAAACGATCTGCTTTTGCAGGCTGGGACTAAGAAACTCTTCTGGAACGGCAACATCTATTCACCCACTACAGTTCATCCGCTGAACACTGTCATTAGATCTAATCACGATCAACAAGAGCAACTAAAGACAGCGTCTCTGTTTTTCAAGTCCAATCAGAATTTCCTGTCAGCAGCTGTTAGGAAAAATGAAGTTATTAAATTTGCCTATAAATGGATGGACATGGAGAAGATCAGGTTGAGTGAAATTAGCCAGGAGACTGATATAGAATGACTTCATTTATTTGCATGACATAAATATATATGCATATATTATACCACTGGATTGCATAAATATATATGACATAACATATGCATATATTACTGGACTGCATAAATATATATGACATAACATATTCATGACATAAATATATATGCATATATTATGATACCAATATCCAAGGTCAAGTGAAACATGTACCAGGAGGTTGTGTCAAAGGTGGAAATTATCACAGACGTGTGGGAGTCAGAGGCTAGGTAAAACAGAAAATGGAACAGTGTGCTAACAATTGTCAAAAGTACTAATACCAACCTAGAACTGAGCATTAAATACAGGCAAAAAGATACACATGACAACCCTTTAATGTATGTTCTGTAATCCGCAATCTGGAAGGGAAGGAAAAGAGAAGAGATAGAAAGGGAAAGAAATAAAGAACCTGCCATGGAGGTGGGCTGGGGAGGGAGTAGGGAACCGGGGACATTGGTGGTGGGAGATGGGACTGGTGAAGGGATGGGTGCTGGAACACTGTATGACCAAAACCCAAATATGAACATCTTTGTAACTGTATATTTCACGGTGGTATAATACTTATTAAAAAAAGAATTTCCTGTCAGCAAAAGACAGTTATGAATCTATACTCTATTTTCTTGTGGGACTTCTGCAGTAGTAGAGTCCAGCTTCCTTCATATGCGGACTCCCAGTTTTACAGGCCTCTTTCCTTCTAAATTCTATCTAACAATATATCCCCTGTTCATGAAAAATGAACTAGTTCCAGAGGCCCCATTCACCCTCAATGGAACAAACATCTCTGAATGCAGCAGTTATGTGTATCTAGGTCGAGAAGTCAACATGATGAACGACCTAAAAACCTGAGCTGCGCAGGGGGAAGAGAGCGGCATGGAATGCCTTCAAGAGCATTGAAGAAATAGCTAAAAGGACAAAGAACCTCCAGTGTGACCAATGGCATCATACGCTCCTAACCCCTTGCCATCACCAGGTGTAGCCCTGGAACATCGACAGGTATGGCAATGGCCTGCCCCACTTCTTCTAGGACAGTCCTAAAAGATTCAGGGTAATACAGGGCCTGACCAGCAATGAATCCTTGGGCCCTAGCATTGAGGTGCCAACTCACCTGGCCTAGAATCATCAAGGGCAACACCAGGGTGTCCTCAGAATTATTTGGGAAACCCTTCCCCCAAACTCTCAACTCACGCAGCTTATAAAGGTGTTTTTGAACTATTATAGCTTTAAATTTCTGTATAGCATATATATTGTGGCACATACAAAAACTGTATTTACATAAACCAGAATTCAAATCACATAACTTTTTTTAAATCTTATTTGGGGAATATTTGGGGAGAAGGGGGACATACTCCTGGCTCTGCACTCAGTAATCACTCCTAGTGGATTTTGGGGAACCACGTGGGATGCCCAAGATTAAACCCAGGTCAGCCACATGCAAGGCAAGCGCCTTACCCACTGTGTACTATCTCTCTAGGCCGCCCACACAGCTATTTTAAATATTTCTGTTATATGAATAGTGTTAGGAAGGAAAAGGGGAAAGAAAAATAAGTGGAGAGAATGAGAAAAGGCAATCTAATCTCAGAATAGTATGCAAAAAATGGCTTGAATCCTGGTGCTTAACTGCCCAATTTTGTTAAGGAAAACTATAGGCTTGGTAACTTGGGCAAAACCAGTGTAATTTCTTTCCCGAAGTTTTAGGGCCATATCCAGCAGTTTTAGGGCCATATCCAGCAGAAAAGCAGGAGCTTTTCCTGTCTCTGTGATGATCAGGAATGACCCCTTGCAATGCATAGGAAACCATATGTATGTGATGCTAGGGATTCAAACAGGAGTAGGCTGCATGCAAGGCAAATGCCTCACCCACTGAAAAAAATTATTTTTTAAAAGGTGGCTAAGCCAATAATCCTGACGGTACATAATCTTTAAAAAATTATGAAGGTCACTCATATCGATTAGAAAAAATAAAGCTCAAGTATTCCCCCACACACACACAAAATCAGATATATACATGTATCCCCTTCAAAGTATTATCAGTGCTACTGAGCTATCAGCCAAACGTCAATACACCTGCCCTACTATACCCCTTATTTGCTACAAAGTACTGAAAAAACACCCCAAATTAGTGATAGCATACCAGATTCCTAGCATAGGCTGGCGCATTATCATGATTAGGTCCTACCAGTGGTCTTCAACCACCACCAAGTACACTGACTGGTGCCTGCCCAAAGGTATAGAAAAGTTGAAAACCCCTGCTCTACTGCCTTGGTTTTAACTGCTTGTCAGCAGGCCAGAAAGCAGGACAGGTGGTCAAGATTCTGGGTTATAGCTACTTCAGTAACTACAGGTTACTATAGGTTAATTTTTTTAAATGAAAATTGACCTTTCTGTGTTCCCAAAGCACGCAGCCTTTGTATGGCAACTGATTATGGCATTTCCTGTGTAAATTAAAGCACTTCATACTGATATTTTTACTTCTTACTTCTTGTATGTTTATTTCATATTTCTTGATGTATATATGAGAGAGTTCTTTAAGGCATTAGTCAAGGGTTAACACTCATTGTCCTACTCCCTTTTCTCACAGCATGCTGTTTCTTTAGTTAAGGTTTTTTCAAAGCTATTTCAAGCAATTCAAGTTTACATTATCAGTATACTACTTATAGAGAAACGTGTAATTCTGTTTGAGACTAGTTATATAGAACATTAAAAACTACACTTAACTCAAAAAGCAACAGAAAACGAGGCCTAGCTGACTTTTTTTATTGAATCTTTTAATTTTTTTTCTTTTTTATTTTATTATACCACTTTTAGACATACAATTGCAATATGCTCATGCTCAAGTTTTGGTTCTACAGTGTTCCAACACCCATCCCTCCACCTGAACCCATCTCCCATCACCAATGTCCCCACCTCCCTCCCCCCTCCTGCACCCCATCTACTTGGCAGGTTCTGTATATCTTTTCTCTCTTCTCTATCTCTCCCTCCTGCCTACCTTTCCTACACAACGCAGAATGCAGTACATTAAAGGACATAACTGTTTACACGAGTTTGATGGACCGCGTAGCGCAAGTGGCCGCGCAACTCGGGGGCTTCATGGTCAGCGTCCGGTCAGGGAAAATGGTTGGTAATGTGATGGGTGAGTCTCATCCGGCTGCTTCCGGGACCCCCAGAGGTGATGGGCCAACACCCCAAACCCATCTGTCCTCCTGGGGGCCCCATGGTCAGCTGAGCTAGGGGAGAGCCGAGTTCCAGTCGCCCCAGCTGCGTCTGAGGCTCTGCAAGCCATGGCTGGTCGCGCCAGGGCAGCTCCTGGGCGGGTCTATCGGGCTCAGACAAAATGGAGAGGGGGAAGGGGAGACCCCAGCTCCATCTGACGAATTCCTGGTGTTTTCCGCTTCTGGGAGCTGCCTACCTGGGCTCGAACTTCGTTTTGCTCTGTTAATCTGGTCTTGATGTCAGCATCCCTCCCAGGCGGGCTCTAATGTGCTGCAGCATCCAGACAGCGAAAATGGCCACTAATGAGGTGGGTGAGTCTCATCCGGCTGCTTCCGAGACCCCGCAGAGGTGATGGGCCAACACCCAAAACCCATCTGTCCTCCTGGGGGCCCCATGGTCCTAGCTGACTTTTTCACTAAGAATTTTTTTTTTTTAAATCTAGGAGCCCCAAAAGAAAATTTAGTGATTTGGATATAAACCTTTTCAGCAACTTTTGGAGTAAACTTTAGCAGTTTTTTTCAATCAAGATTATACACAACAACTACTGCTGTATTGGAAATACCTATGAATTCATCACAGACAGAAATCACAGGCATTTTCATATTACGACAGTAACAAATAGTGTAAACTTTTCATTAAAAACAATTTGGGGCTGGAGAGATAGTAGAACATGGAGGGCACTCTTGCCTTGTACAAGGCTGACCAGATTCAAGCCCCAGTACCCCATGTGGCCCAGCGAGCACTACCAGGCGTAATCTTTGGGTACAAAGTAAGGAGTAAGCCCTGAGCACTGCCAACTGCAGACCAAACACAAACAAAAAATATTACAGTATTTAATAGAAATTGTCACTAAAGCTTACTCTTGAGAGACAAGAATGACTCCACCACACATTTATTTTACATGTTTCTTTTTCTAGTATCTTCATATATGCAAAGCATGTAGTGTACCACTGAACTACCTCCCTGGTCTCACAAATTTCTAATTCTTAATATGTTAATCACACTTCAGTATCACTGGCTACTATTCATAGATAAAAAAAATCATAAATTATTATTTAAAATTATTATCTGGAGAAGGAATTCACAGGTTTTACAAATTACCAAAGAGGATCTGTGACCCCCAAAAAAAATATATTGAGAACTCCAGCAAGGTATGCAATAGGAAAAGTGGCACCAATTCCAAAGGACAATCCTACTGTCAGCAATAATAAAGGCAAATTATGACACTAAATAGCTATTTATGACCAGTAAGAGCACAGAAAGAGTACATGCTATTCGTTGTCAGTTAAGAACACAATGTATGTACATCAAAAAATATTTCCAACACCCATTAACTTGTTAAAATTTGGAAACAATTACAACTACATGTGTTTAAACTCAGGACCCTTTAACAGCAACTTCTTTTTTTGCTGTGTTCTGGTAATACTTTTTTTTTAAAGGGACCAAAATAAGTAAAATTTTATTTAAAATAGTATATAAAAAGCTTTTCCCTTTTAGTTTTCAAAACTTATTGCTTAGACTTTTCCTAGCCAACTATACTACTGACAGGTAAATGACTGTAAAAGAAATTCACAAGAAAATACTTACCTCATCTATTGAAAGAAAACTGTAAAAAATGTTCTAATTAATTTACATTTCCTCACTACCTCCTATGCTTAGCAATACAGGATATATCCTAAAAAGTAATTTTTAGCAGTTTAATATTATGGAAAGATTATATTCTTTAGACTGTTTAGCCCATGTAAAATTTTGTTTAAATCATAGCTTTTGATTTATTCTGAGTAATCGCTTTCCCCCAAAGACATATTTACCTTCAGCCAGTACTGGTGATTCTGTCCTTGTCCCTCTATCTGTTTAAAATAAGAAAAAATAAATACAATATAAACAATATACTTTAAAATAATTTTAATTTTATTAACAGGGCTACAAAGAATGTCCAAGGGTTAAGGTGTGTGCGGTATACAGCTGACCCTAGTTCCATTCCCCAGCACATGGTCAGTCTCTGAGTACTGCCAGATGTAGCATCCTTTAGAGACCTCCCCATGCACCACCTGAAGGTTCTGGCAATTCCCAGCTCCATACAGCCTAAGCAGCATGGAATCCTTGGGTCCTTGCTTTGAACCACTGACCCAGCTGGCTGAAAAAAAATTACCATGAAGGGCCCTTAGGCCTTCTCTGCACCCTATGGAAGTACCCCCCCAATTCAAAAAGAAAAACTAGTATGAAAGTCCATGAATGCTAATACATATCACATACATAGGCTGCTTAATTCTCTGGATTAGTTCAACAACTACAAGCAGTGGAACTAAGAGTAAGGTCATTGTGCTAAACCCTGGGGAACACCAACAGGTAACAAGAGACCCTAGCTGCTATCCTCAAGACACTGTGAAGCACTAAGTGATGTGCCAGGAAAAGCACGGTTCTCATAATAGCATATCACGCAAGAGAGAACAGAAAAAAATGGTAACTCCTTTTATCCTTACAAAGCCCTAAAATTACCAAGAATTTTCCATTTCTATATTCCTATTTCTACATTCTTTTACTATATCTACAGATTCATATATTCAGTTTGAAGGAATTAGAAAAGCAAGTTTTACTATAGGTACCAATATTACATGATAATAACCAGACACGTGTGCCAAACATAGCAGAACTCAGCTGAATCAAACACAGGAGAACTCAACTGAATCACAAGTTTTACTATTTCAAAGCTCAAAACTACTTTAGGTAAAATGAACCCTTCAGAATGAGCTTGTTCTAACTGCAACGGAGAGCAATCACAATCACTGAAGCAAACAGCTCACACAGAGTAAGAAACATGTAATCAAGGTAACTAGTCTTTGTGTGAAATTTATTTCCCTAATTGTTTATTCTATAACCCAAGAGCCCTAGATTTAACGAACATGCACTCATCAGAATGAGCACAGTCTTCCAGTGCTAAGAGACCTGTACTCAGAGTCTTCCAAAAGTTAATATGTGAGAGTGTTTTTCGAGTTTAACTAAAGGGGGTAAGGGGAGGTAGCCAGGACAAAAGGGGCTTCTTTTACCAACAAAGAATTCTGAAGCAACAACTACAGTCAGTTCATTCTGAAGTCCAAACTTCTGACTAGTAAATGAAAAAGGAGTTACGGGGGAAGGGGGGATCCTGTATACTGTCCTAACAACCAACCATGAGGACTCACAGCTGCTACCACACCAGGGACAATATAAAGAGAAACTAGGTTTCACCGGGGTGATAATGCCCAATAATAATTATAAATAGGAAGGTGTAGCAAATATTTGACCTAGCAAGACAAAACTTGCTACCAAAACTAAAGTGCATAGAGCCTTGAGGCTTGACCTAGCAAGCAAAACTAAGTGCATAGAGCCTTGAGGAAGCAGCTCTGGTTCACTTGGGGGGTAGGGGGAACAAACCCTGAACTTAATGAGAAGTACCAACTGGAAAAGTGAGAAAAATCTAGAATGAGTAGAGGACTGAAATAAACAACTTTTTCCAATAATCCCATTGTTATGAGTCTATATCTACATTTGACATAGAGCCTATAGCAAACCACCACCTTGAAAGCTGAACTAAAAGGCTCAATATCACATTTGCATTCCAGTTTACAGTAGCCTCTGGTTTGCACTACTGGAGCTCACCACATTTATCATTTGCTCATGGGCAGAAAGGGCTGAGACACACAACAACCTGGAGAGTGAAGGCATCAGCATACCATTTGGCCAGCCCTGCCTAGAGGGAAGATCTGGTAGACAAGTACCCCTTCCTTCAGACCCAGACACTGCTCTCTATGTGTGCTCAGCGCTTCCTCAGGATCACGCCCCAGATACCCCAAAATGATTAGGTCGCTAACAAACCTTGGCATTGATTTTCCTTCCATTTCACCTGTCCCACTTCGCCAAATTGTTTCTTATTAACATGTCCTATATGCTTGCCTGTCTCAGGTTCCCTTTTCAGGTAAACAAATTCAAACACTAACTTTCAGGATCCCACACACTTCCTTTACACTCCACCTAACTGGATAATCTTTCTTCATTTTCTTTAAGCGGCTCTCAAATTCCTGAAAGCTAACAAATCCCAATGTTCAGTCTGGGAAGTGGGGGACGGGGTTCTATTGCTCTCTTTATGATGCTATTATGTTCCACGGCATCTCTATCCTTCCATTTGCTCAGGTAAAAACTGGGATTCCTTTGCAAGTGGTTTGTTCATTTTCACAACCCATTTCCACTCCAAATCAATACCTAAAATCCTCACACCAAATAAAGTATGTTTACACTTAATATAATGGATGTCAGTGCTATTATCATGCTAAAATGCAGATGATCAAGGGGCTGGAGAGCTGGAGAGACGATACAGGGAAAAGTGCTTGTGTGACAACTGACTGACCCCAGCTCCATCCAGGATACCACATGTGACTCCCCAAGTATAAACAGGAATGATTCCTGAGCTCAAAGCCAAGAAAAGGCTTTTGGGCACAGCTAGGTGTGGTCCCAAAACAGTAACAATAAAAAAAAAAAAAGTGAATCTTCCATAAACAGCAATAAAAGCAATTTTTCAATGTTTTAAAATGAACTTCCACAACATTCACTAAGGCCAAAGACACAGGGAGCTGGAGATATACTACAGTAGTAGGGCAATTGCCTTGCACATAACTGACCCAGGTTCGATCCCTGGCATCCCATGTGGTTCCCACGGGCGGCGCTGCCAGGAGTAATTCCTGAGTGCAGAGCCAGGAGTAATTTCTGAGCATTGCCAGGTGTGGTCTGCCCAAAATAATAAAACAGTGTGAGGACTCTATTTTGGTTTACAAACAATTAGTTTGCAACTTTTTGCTCCAGAGCTTCCTATTTTCTGTAATTTGCACATTATTCTTTTTTTTTTTTTCCTCTACCAGCCAGATGAATGGAAGCTATTTCTGTTCCAAGACTAATAACTTTTATTTTCCTCAAAAGCTCCTCTTGGATCAATGCTACTACAAATGGAATTTTTGCTTTTCCTGCCAAAGAAAAGCTTCGTTCCCTAAGGTCCACTTCAGCCACCCAGAAATAAACAAGTGGCTTGACTGACCACTTTCATAAACCACAGAAGAAAAACCAATGCCACTTGCATTAGCCATGATGGAAAATTCTACTTATCCTAAGTCTTAATCAAGAAACAATAAAACAATAAAACTGTTTTCCCCCCTAGAAATAAATGCCAAGTGCTCCGTAGTGATCAGAAAGTATGTGAATTAGATAATCCAGACATCTAAATCTCCACAGGCCTAGATTCTTCAAGTTTTAAAATGTATTTGCCTCCCACAAAACGAAGTTATGACTTCAGAGTTTTCTACCAATGACATTTACTGCTCTACACCACATGTATGTATCAATGGCTCTAGTTTATGTAAGCAAAAAAAAGTCTATTTGAAGCAAAAAATATAATGTGCATTCAATGGCAAGTTTCCATAGTGGATGAACCACTATGGAAAACAAGATGAGAGAAAGCAAATAAAGTGATGCATGAACTGCTGTGTTGTGTGTTTAAAGTCACACACACTAGCAACAAAAAGGAGATATATTTTCATATTTGTAAGTTAAAAACTAAAATTAGGTTCCTGGGCCACATGCCCACACCCACATGCTCAGAGGATGGTCCTTGTTCTCTGTTCAGGTGTCACTTCAGCCGTGCTCAATGCAATATATGCATTATCAAGAATCAAATTGGGGTCTGGCCAAAACCCAAATATGAACTTTTTAATTGTATATCTTTGTAATTGTAAAAATAAAAAAATTTTTTAAAAAAGAAAAAATAAGAAAAAAAATTGGGGTCTGGCACATCCAAGGTCACTAGTGGCCGTATCTCCTACCCCTGCACTGCCTCTCTGGCCATTAAGTCAAAAAAATAAAAATTGAAAGATATGTATACACATAAGTGCTAATCTGATACAGGATATTCTTCCATCTGGAGAGACATTTTAAAGACTATCTATTGTTAACTGGGTGACAGAGTAACAGCAAGAAAAAAGGCTTTATTAAACTGAAATTGAAGACATCAGAATTCCATGTAATAACAGGTAAGATATTTTGCTGTCCCATTAGATACAGCACCATGCTATTTTTCCACAATTACATTTATTGCTATGCATGTTTGAATGCTTAAAATGAATTTATTTCTTGAAAGATTGTCTTGTAGTTTTCTTTGTACAGGTTCTTTACACACTTGATTAAGCTGATACCTAGGCATTTGATTTTCGGTGGCACAACTGTGAATGGAATCGTTTTCTTAATATTCCTTTCTTCTTTTTTGTTATTTGTATATAGGAAAGCCACTGACTTTTGGGTATAGATTTTGTACCCTGTCACTCTACTATTAAAGTATCTATTGTTTCTAGGAGTTTTTTGGTAGAGAGTTTAGGGTTCTTTAGGTATAATATCATGTCATCTGCAAATAGTGATAGCCTGACTTCTTCCTTGCCTATCTGGATGCCCTTAATGTCCTTTTTCTACTCTGATTGCTATAAGTACTTACGGTACTATACTGAATAAAAGTGGTGAGAGTGGGCAACATTGTCTTGTCCCTGATCTCAGGGGGAAGGGTTTCAATTTTTCTCCATTGAGAATGATACTCGCTGTGGGCTTTTGGTAGATGATTTTACTATACTGAGGAAGGTTCCTTCAATTTCCCATTTTTTGGAGGGTTTTAATCATGAACGGGTATTGGATCTTGTCAAATGCTTTCTCTGCGTCTATTGAGATGATCAGATGGTATTTAGTTTTTCTCTTATTGATATGATGTATTATGTTGATTGACTTGTGAATGTTGAACCATCCTTGCATTCCCGGGATGAATCCTACTTGGTCATGATGCATAATCTTTTTAATAAGTCTTAGGATTCTGTTTGCTAGTATTTTGTTGAAGATCTTAGCATCTGTGTTCATCGGGGAGATTGGTCTGTAGTTTTCTTTCTTTGTGTTGTCTCTGCCTGCTTTGGGTATCAGGGTGGTATGTGCCCTGTAGAAGCTCTTTGGGAGTGTTTCTGCTTCTTCTATTTCCTGGAAGAGCTTGAAAAGGACTGAAGTTAGTTCCTCCTTAAAGGTTTGGAAGAATTCACTAGTGAATCCATCTGAACCTGGGCTTTTGTGTTTGGGCAGACTTGGAAATGGAAACACATTCCCTGCTCATGAATGGGGAGAATCAATACTGTCTAAATGGTAAGACTTCCTAGAGCTCTGTACATATTCAGTGTGGTCCCTATAAGGATACCCAGGACATTCTTCAAAGAAATTGAACAAACACTCCTGAAATTTGTATGGAAAAATAGACCCCCATGAATAGCTAAAGCAATCCTTGGAAAAAAAGAAGATGGGAGGTATCACCTTTCCCAACTTCAAACAATACTACAAGGCAGTAGTAATTAAAACAGCATGGAATTGGAATAAAAACAGACCTGTGGACCTATGGAATAGAATTGAATGTCCTGACACCCATCCTCAAACACAGGAGCATTTAATCTTTGATAAAGGAGCAAAAAGTATGAAATAGGGGGCTGGAGTGATAGCCCAGCAGGTAGGGTGTTTGCCTTGCACGCAGCCAGCCTGTGCCGGCCCGGGTTCGATCCCCGGCATCCCATATGGTTCTCCTGAGCACCACCAGGAGTAATTCCTGAGTGCAGAGCCAGGAGAAACCCCTGAGCATCGCCAAAAAAGGAAAAAAAAAAAAAGCATGAAATGGAGCAAGGAAAGCCTCTTCAACGAGTGGTGCTGGGGAAACTGGGTAACTGGGCAGCTACATGTAAAAAAATGAATTTGGACCTCTAACACCATGCACAAAAATCAGATCAAAATGGATAAAAGATCTCAAAATCAGACCTGAACCCATAAAGTACGTCAAATATAGGAAAAACCCTCCACGACATTGAAGCTAAAGGCATCTTCAAAGGTGAAACACCACTAACAAAGCAACTAGAAACAAAGATAAACATATGGGACTATATGAAGCTAAAAAGCTTCTGCACTGTAACCAAGACACAAAGAGTCCACAGAATGTGAAAGAACATTCACCCAATACCCATCTGATAAGGGGTTAATATCTAGGATATATCAGGCACTGGTAGAACTTTACAAGAAAAAAACAGTCAACCCCATCACAAAATGGGGAGAAGAAATGAACAAAACTTTTGACAAGGAAGAAATTCAAATGGCAAAAAGACATATGAAAAAAATGCTCATCATCGTTAATCACTAGAGAGATGCAAATCAAAACAATAATGAGATATCATCTCACACACCAGAGACTGGCGCATATCCAAAAAAAAACAAGCACAACAAGTGCTGGCATCGATGCGGGGAGAAAGGGACTCTAATCCTTTCTTGGTTGGAATGTTGACTGGTACATCCTTTTTTGGAAAACAATATGGACATTCCTCCAAAGACTAGAAATTGAGCTCCCGTTCCACCCAGCCATACCACTCCTGGAAATATACCCTGGGAAGCCAAAAACACACAACAGAAACACCATCTGCACCTTTATTTTCATAGCAGCAGTATTCACAATAGCCAGAATCTGGAAACAACCAGAGTGCCCGAGAACAGATGACAGGATAAAGAAACTCTGGTACATCTACACAATGGAATATGTGTAGATATACATCTACACTATGCAGCTGTTAGGAAAAATGAAGTTATGAAATTTGCCTGTAAATGAATGGACATGGAGATCATTTTGAGTGAAATTAGCCAGAAGGAAAAGACAGATATAAAATGACTAGATTTATTTGCATGATATATGATATAAATATATAGTTATATCATGCAATATATAATGCAATACATATACATATATATATATATATATATATATATATATATATATATATATATATATATAATGAAACCAATATTCAAGGTCAGGCAAAACATGGATCAGGAATCTACCACAAGCGTGTGGGAGTCAGAGATTAGGTAAGACGAGAAGGGAACAGTGTGCTAATAATAACTGTCAAAAGTGTTAATACCAGCCTAGAACTGAGCATTGAATACAGGCAAAAGACACATATGATAACCTCTAAATGTATGTATTGTAATCCACAGTGTGTAATAGAAGGGAGAGAGGGGGAAAGAGACAGACAGACAGACAGACAGACAGACAGACAGACAGACAGACAGACAGACAGACAGACAGACAGACAGAGAGGCGATAAAGAACCTGCCATAAAGGAAAGCTGGAGAGGGGGGGAGGGAATTGGGGATATGGTGGTGGGAAATGGGCACTGGTGGAGGGATGGGTGCTGGAACACTATAAGACCGAAACCCAAACATGAACATCTTTTTAATTGTATATCTCATGGTGGTATAATAAAATATATTTTTAAAAAATAGACGACAAAATTAAAAAAATAAAATTAGAGTTTAAACTGATAATTCAAGTCATATTCACAAATGAGAGGAAAACATTTTGCTTATTTTTTTTTTTTTTTTTTTTTTGCTTTTTGGGTCACACTGGTTCTGCACTCAGGAATTACTCCTGGGGGTGCTCGGGGACCATATGGGATGCCGGGAATTGAACCCGGGCCAGCATAGGCCAGCCGTGCAAGGCAAATGCCCTACCCGCTGGGCTATCGCTCCGCCCTGCTTTGTTGTTTTTAAAGGTTATTTTTTAATTGCTTAAGATACGGATTCACAATATTGCTAATGATGATTTCCCACTTACATAATTCTAACACCACACCCATCACCAGTGGGTCCACCTCCCTCCCCTAAAGGTCCCAATGCACCTGTTTCAACTTCTCTCCCAAATTTCTCTCTCTCTCTCTCTCTCTCTCTCTCTCTCTCTCTCTCTCTCTCACACACACACACACACACACACACACGAAGTCAGTTTTGTGCATCAGTTCTCCTGCTTTGCTGTCTTTGACCCTCTGTTGCTACCTTGCCATGTATCTTTAAGACCATATACAAGAGAAATCATCCTATACCTATTCCTTGAGAACACGTTTTTTAAAAAGGATATGTAAATATCAAAAAGTAAATTTTTATGCTTGAAAGCTTTATCTTTAAAAAAAGAAACAATTATATGTGTTATATGGCCAGGACTGAACAAGGGTTTTCTATTTTCTGCCTTTTGAAGAAAAACACCCTGACTTATCAGTGTAGTAAGGTCACAAGCTCAATTCCCAGTGCCACGAAATGCAGAGAGAATACAGGTATTCTAAGCAGCTGTTTGTTGCCCACTGCCACCACAAATTCGGACAAATTTCCAGTTGCAATGACACCACAAAAGAGGAGCACAATCACCCTGCGTGAACTACTAGAGACGTGCGTTCCACAGCCAGGAAGAGATGCCTGGGACTGTTCGGTAAGCACTGTGATAGACTTCCACCGGCACTACAACCAGAATCTGCACAAACACCACAAACAGTGCTACCACAAGTCAAATCCCACAAAGCACTTCGAGAAGGTCTGGCAGTTGTGCCCTGAACTGCTTCAGGTGTCAAGGCAACCACATCCACTAGCCATGATGCAGAGATTCATATAAATGGCAGAGTTCCTACCGGTCCTTCCTGCAGCGACATCTCAAAGTCTGGTGTACTAATGTGCCAAGTATCACATCACATTGAATGGATTAAAGTATAGGGCACAGTAACAAGTGTGTATTCACAATGTCTATTCTGTAAGACCACATCAGTAATTTCTTATACAGTGGGCTCAATGGCCCAATGGGTCTATTGTGAGATTTAATAATCTCCATTAATTTTCTTCTAAGAATATATTTATTGACCATATTTGGCAAATTAGCTCTTGATCACTTGATCACTTGAATCCCGTTATTCATCGATTTGCTCGAGCGGCGCCAGTAACATTTCCATTGGACCCTATCACGTGCCAATGTAGCCCAATGGCATCTGGTTGATTCAGGAATATGAAGAGCCTCAAACCCGTTCCTTCAGGGTCTTAACAAGGAAGTCTGACCATCTTGTAGGTGGGCGGCCACGTGATCTTTTGACATCCCATGGGATCCAGTCGGTAACGGCTCTAGTCCAGCGGTTGTCTCCAAATCGCATTACATGTCCAGCCCATCTGATTTTCGATGCCTTGGCAAACGAGACAGCGTCCCTGATTCTGGAATAGCGACGGAGGGTCAGAACTCCGGATTCCTTCTCTCACTTGAGTGAGACGTGATATTCCAAGCATAGCTCTTTCGATGCCTCTCTGGGAGACCCGAATAGCATTCTCATCCTGCTTTCGTAGGGCCCAGGTCTCTGAGGCGTATGTTAATGCAGGGAGAACGGTGGAGTCGAAGAGATGTATAAAATAGATTATTCAGTATGTGCTTATGAGAGGCTCATAAGAGTGTTTGCAAAAATTTGAAATAACTGTCTCCATAGTTGCAGTGGTGGTGGGTTTGAGGTTGAGTAGCAGAAGCCTACTACATTGTATAAATTTAGTAAGTGAAAGCAAGTACACAGAAGGTCCAAATTCACACATAACAACCCAGAAAAAGGTCATGACTTTATCAATACCATCCCCATATATATGTTTTAATAGCCAACATAATTAGTGTTGGCTAAGAGAGGAGGCATAGGGCTGAGGCAGTGGGTGAGAAATGAGGGTCTTTGGTGATGGTGGGGGGCACACTGGTGGTGGGATTGGTGTTGCATGATGAAATGCTTATAACAACTGTTCTGCGAAAAACTTTGTAAATCACGGTGTTTAAATAAAATTAAAAATGATAAATAAATAAAAACAAAGGGGCAAAAAGGAAAAAAAAAATCACACAAAGCAAAGGGAGGGCAATGCTGGCAAGCAGTCCAGTTAAAGGTATCAGAACCGCAAGCTGACATGAATGTCCTGGAAAGCACCACAGGTTCCAGTCAGTGCCAGTCAGGTATGTATGACCCTGGTTTGTCATGCAAGAGGAAGAAGGAAAGAATGATAAAATTATTTTAAACATTCAATCACAAAACTAATGAATGTTACAGTCTGCAGAACAAATACTTTCATAATGTCAGTAATTTTTACAGAGACACTTCACTGGAAAAAACTTAAACATGTTAAATTCTATAGAAATTCAACCTTGATATCTTACCTCCTGATGCTCTTATATAACTGCTTATTAAAAAATGCATGCATAGGGGCCAGAGTGTTAGTACAGTGGGTAGGGCATTTGCCTTGCATGTGGTCGACTAGAGTTTGATCCCTGGCATCCCATATGGTTCCCTGAGGCACCATCAGGAGTAATTCCTGAGTGCAGAGCCAGGAGAATAGTCTGGTGTGACCTGAGAATAGCCAGGTGTGACCCAAAAAGAAAAAGATAAAAAAAAATAAGTATACACGTTTTAATATATTTTTTCCTTTCCAGTTGCCTTGTACTGGATTTCACTGTACATGTATTTCATTGCATAAACATTTTACAGTCCCTGTAATCCAGTAAGCCAGTGTGCTATGGGAAATAATAGATATCTAATAATTCCTGGCCTGAGCAGTAACACATCACTGACCACAGTCACCAGGCCAGTATCTCCAGCAGTGACCACCATCCAGAGCACCAGTGGAGCGCAAACAACCCTCCCCAACAAAGTAGAGATATTGAAACTATCAATATGGAGAAAAATGCTGATCTCTAATGAGTATGATTGTTTCTATCAGGCCAAAGAGACAGTTCAGAGATAGTAAGTACAGTAAGTAGGTAGGTGCTTCCCTTGCACATACAGCTGACCCAAGTGCCATTACACTGGCACTTGAACTCCACCAAGAGTGACCACTGAGTACAGAGCCAGAAATACGCCCTAAGCACATTACATAGGGTTGAAGCAATAGTACAGTAAGTAGGTGTTTTTCTTGCAGCAGCCAACCTGGGTTCAACCCCAGCAATCCTTATGGCCCCCAGCACTACCAAATGTAGTCCCTGAGTAAAGAGGCAGAGTTAAATCAAGTAGCACTGGGTACACATTCTATAACTTGTTTGCTGTTGTTGTTGCTGGTTGGTTTGTGGTTTGTTTTTGGGTGGGGTCTAAAGAGGGGTTCATTAAGTACTAGGGTCACTCTGGGCAATTCTCAACCAACAGAAAGCACAGCTCAATCTGAGAGAGTTCAAGGGTTTGGCACTGCTTGGGTCTAGTAGTCACAACAGTGTCTGGAGCCTCTAGGACTATACGAGAGCTGCTGGAGAACCACATGGTGCATCATCAAACTTGTGTCCACCACACAAGGAGATGCCCTGACCCCTATACTATCAGATAAACGTGCATTAGTAAGGGTCAGAAAGACAGTAGAGCAGCCTTGCCTTTCATGTAGTCAACCCAAGTTTGATTCCCTGAGCACCGCCAGGAGAGATTCCTGAGCAAAAGAGCCAGGAGTAAGCCCTAAGGAATGGCAAATGTGGTCCCCAGACCAAAAAACAAACTAAAACAAAACCCATACATTGACAGCTCCTACATTATAGAGCCTAATGTCTCTACCATTACATGAAGAGTGTGAGAGAACCAAATTCAACTAGTCCCACCACACAAAGATAAAAATAAATGGGACTGCATCGGAAAGATAGACACACCCACGCCAGACACACAGCTCCTCTGCCGCCCGGAAGAGTTCCAGACCCATCCACTCCAGATCTACATCTGCGCTGCTCGGCTTTCCCCACGTGGAAGCAATCCATGGAGCTGATCTCCCAGGAAGGGCTCAGCCAGCCCCTGGCCGAGTTCAACGTTGTTCCAAGGTTTCTATCACACGTGCTGGGGAGGGACCACGCTGGCCAGATTCGGGGCGGAGATTTGGGCTCTGCCCTTTCCTGCACCTCCATGCCAGCTTCCCCGGAAGATAGACACACCCACGCCAGACACACAGCTCACTTGGTGTGTGGCTCACTTTGCAGCCGCGACAATCTTAGATAATACTGATTTTAGGATAAGGTTCTTCCCATGTTCTTTCACATTTATACACTGCATACAGTTCCAGACAGGTTCTAACTGATGCCCGTCATCCCATTAGCCTAGTGGGAAGCCAGAGCAACCCACACATCATGCAGTCAGTCATTCTCAACATTCAGACTCCATAGTTCCTCAGGGCTCCATCCAAGCTTAAAGCTGATCTTCTCCTATGAGGTTCATCAGTAAATCCTCGAGATGAGAGCTTTCTACTGATAGTATACCACCTACACGGCAAAGCCTGGCAAGCCACCTGTGTTTTATTTGCTATGCCAAAAACTAGTAACAATTACGGACCTCAATTCCATGACCTGAAATATGGTTTGAGGCTCTTCCTGTCCCTGGAGCAAGCAGATGCCCTTGAGCTACACTTGCTTGCGACAGGACGTGTGGAGATGTTACTGGTGCCTGCTTGAGAAAATCGATGAACATTTTCTCAAGACAGTGATACAGTGATCACTTGATCACGTGAATCCATAATCGATTTGCTCGAGCGGACACCAGTAACATTTCCATTGGACCCTATCACGTGCCAATGTAGCCCAATGGCATCTGGTTGATTCAGGAATATGAAGAGCCTCAAACCATTCCTTCAGGATCTTGACAAGGAAATCTGACCATCTTGTAGGTGGGCGGCCACGTGATCTTTTGACATCCCGTGGGATCCAGTCGGTAATGGCTCTAGTCCAGCGGTTGTCTCCAAATCACATTACATGTCCAGCCCATCTCATTTTCGATGCCTTGGCAAACGAAACAGCGTCCCTGATTCTGGAATAGCGATGGAGGTCAGAACTCCGGATTCCTTCTCTCACTTGAGTGAGGCGTGCTATTCCAAGCAAAGCTGTTTCGATTCCTCTCTGGGAGACCTGAATAACATTCTCATCCTGCTTTTCGTAGGGCCCAGGTCTCTGAGGCGTATGTTAATGAAGGGAGAAACGGTGGAGCCAAAGAGATGTGCCTGGAGCCGGAGGTTCTTTTGTCCTTTTAGCTATTTCTTCGATGCCTTTGAAGGCATTCCATGCCACTTTCTTCCTCCCTGCGCAGCTCAGGTTTTAGGTCGTTCATCATGTTGACTTCTCGACCTAGGTACACATAACTGCTGCATTCAGAGATGGTTGTTCCATTAAGAGTGAATGGGGCCTCAGGAACTAGTTCATTTTTCATGAACATAGTTTTCTTTAGATTCAGCTGTAGACCTATCTTTCCACATTCTCAGTTGACATCAGCCAGCATTTGTGCCGCTTGGCTAATGTTTGGTGTTATTAGAACGATGTCATCAGCGAAGCGGAGGTGGTGTAGTTGCCGACCATCTATCTTCACTCCCATTCTAATTGTTGCATGATGTTCTCGAGGGTGGTGCTGATGAGTTTTGGTGAAATGGTATCACCCTGTCGAACCCCCTCTTTTGACATCAATGATCACTTCTTTGTAGAATGGTGAGATCCTGGTGGTAAATCCATAATACAGCTCAAGAAGTATCTTTATGTACTGGGTTTGAACACTCTGTTTGGCTAGGGCTTTGATGACTGCTTCAGTCTCCCACAGAATCAAAGGCTTTCTTTAAATCAATGAACGTGAGACAGAGTGGCATCTTGTACTCCCTACAAACCTCAATGAGCTTGGTTACCGTGTGGATATGGTCGATTGTGCTGAATCCTTTCCAATACAGTGATACATCGAATTAAAAGGTTTTACATGGCAAAATAAAAATGCCTAAATTATGGAACAAACAAGATTAACCTCCCAATATCTGTAAGTCCACGGCAGAGCCTGGCAAGCTACCCGTGTCATATTTTTTTTTTTTTTTTTTGCTTTGTGGGTCACACCCAGCAATGCTCAGGGGTTACTCCTGGCTCTGCACTCAGGAATTACTCCTGGCGGTGCTTGGGAGAACCATATGGGACGCCGGGATCGAACCCGGCCGGCATAGGCCGGCGCGTGCAAAGGCAAGCGCTCTACCCGCTGGGCTATCACTCCGGCCCTTTTCTTTCTTTTTTTTTTTTTTTTTTTGCTACCCGTGTCATATTTGATATGCCACAAACCAGTAACAATCACAGACCTCATTTCCCGTGCCTGAAGGAATGGTTTGAGGCTCTTCATGTTCCTGGAGCGAGCAGATGCCCTTGGGCTACACTAGCACAAGAAAGGAAGTATGGAGATGTTACTGGTGTCCACTTTAGCAAATAGATGAACAATGGGAAGACAAGTGATACAAGTGATCTGTAAGTCACACCATCATGCCCAAAAAAGGAAGGAGAGAGAAAAAGGGGGGTAACTGCCACAGAGTGGGGAAGGGGTGGCAGGAGGTTAACTGGGGATAGCGGTGGTGTGAAATGCAGTGATGGAGGATGGGTGTTGGGACGTTGTATGTCTGAAACCTGACATGAACAGCTCTGTAACTGTTTCTCACAGTGATTAAATATAAATAAATCACTTGATCACTTGATATCCCGTTATTCATCGATTTGCTCGAGCGGGCGCCAGTAATGTTTCCATTAAACCCTGTCATGTGGCAGTGTAGTCCAATGGCATCTGTCTGTTTTGGGGATACTGAGAACTTCGAATTGTTTGTTTAGGGTCCTGATAAGGAAGTATGACCATCTTGCAGGTGGCGGCCCGCGCGATCTTTTGGCGTCCTTTGGGATCCAATCAGTAATGGCTCTAGTCCAACGGTCGTCTCCAGATCGCATTATATGACCAGCCCATCTGATTTTCGATGTTCTAGAAGGCAGATGAGAAAGCGTCCTTGATTTTAGAATAGCGACGGAGGTCGGAACTCCAGATTCCCTCTCTCACTTGAGTGAGGCGTGATATTCCAAGCATGGCTCTTTCGATTCCTCTTTGGGAGACCCGAATGGTATTCTCATCCTGCTTTCATAAGGCTCCAGGTCTCTGAGGCGTATGTCAATGCAGGGAGAATGGTGGAGTCAAAGAGGTGTGCCCGTAGCCAGAGATTCTTTGTTCTTTTGACGATTGTTTCGATGTTTTTTGAAGGCAGTCCATGCCGCTCTTTTCCTCCTGCGCAACTCAGGTTTCAGGTCGTTCATCATGTTGACTTCTCAACCTAGGTACACATAGCTGTTGCATTCAGAGATGTTTGTTCCATTGAGAGTGAATGGGGCCTCTGGAACTAGTTCATTTCTCATGAACATAGTTTTGTTGAGATTCAGCTGTAGACCTATTCTTCCACATTCTCGGTCAAAGTCTGCCAGCATTTGTGCCGCTTGGCTGATGTTTGGTGTTACTAGAACGATGTCATCAGCGAAGCGGAGGTGGGTGTAGTTGCCGACCATCTATCTTCACTCCCATTTTTTCCCATTCTAATTGTCGCATGATGATTTCAAGGGTGGCGCTGAAGAGTTTTGGTGAAATGGTATCACCCCTGCCAAACCCCTCTTTTGATGCCGATGATCACTTCCCTGTAGAATGGTGAGATCCTAATGGTGAAACCGTGGTATAGTTCACGAAGGATCTTTATGTATTGGGTTTGAACGCCCTGTTTGACTAGGGCTTCTATGACTGCTTCAGTCTCCACAGAATTGAAGGCTTTCTTTAAATCAATGAAAGTGAGACAGAGCAGCATCTTGAATTCTCTATAGACTTCAATGAGTTTGGTTATCGTGTGGATATGGTCAATTGTGCTGAATCCTTTTGGAAAGCCAGCCTGCTCACATGGTTGTTCTTCATCTAATGTTTTTCCAATCCTGTTCAGGATGACTCGAGTGAACAGTTTGTATATGACGGACAACAGGCAGATGGGGAGATAGTTGCCAATGTCATGAATGTCTCCCTTCTTGAACAGTAGAACTGTCCTGCTAGTTTTCCATTGGGAGGGCACCTTACATTCGGTCAGGTAGCGTGTGAAGAGTCGAGCTAATGTATTGATGAGAACTGACAGCAGATTCTTCAGGTGTTCAGGTTTGATCTTGTCTGGGCCTGATGCTGTTCCCTTCTTAACTGTGAAATGGCATGTCGGATTTCAGAAGGGAGAACGTTGGGAATGACATATCCACCCTGCGGAATTTGGTATGTGGGTAGGTCTGAGTAGAAGTCATGGATGATCTTCGCCATTTCCTGTCTGGAAGATGTGATAGATCCATCAGGACGTTGGAGGGCATTCATTTTTGTCTTATAGTTGGCGAAGGATATTCAACATGCCAAAATCAGTTAAAAACGTTTATCCTTCTGACCCTGAAAAAGTCCTTAAATAAATACATACATTAAAAAATGACCTACAGACAAAATATGGGTCAGAAGGTCTTTTCAAAAGTGGAATCTACCACAAGTGTCTGGGAGTCGGAGGTTGAGTGGGACAGAGAAGGGAACAGTGTGCTAACAAATGTTGTGATATACCAGCCTAGAACTGAGTATTGAATACAGGCAAAAAGGTACGCATGACAACCTCTAAATGTATGTATTGTAATCCACAATGTGTAAGGGAAGAAAGAGAGAGAGACAGAGAAAAAGAGAAAGAGATAAAGAACCTGCCATAGAGGCAGGCTAGAGGGGAGGGAATGGGGGACATTGGTGGTGGGGAAATGGGCACTGGTGAAGGGATGGGAGCTGAAACAATGTATGTAGGAAACCCAGACATGAGCATCTTTGTAACTATATATCTCATGGTAGTATAATAAAATATAAAAAAAAAAAAAAAAAAGTTAAATGAAGAGTCAAAAGACAAACACAGGCAGACTGGTTTCAAGAACCCAAACTAGCAGCACTGTTCTCTGAATTTTAGATGATAACTAATATTCTGATTGATGAGAAACTAAACAGTAGTACACTGTGTAAAACAAAGCAAGAAATGTATTTTTTAAACTGTATAAATTAAGATCATAAGATCAACTAATGAGAAAGGATTCACATTAATCAAGAATTGGGATAGTAGGCTATAAAACTTTACCCAAACTTTGAAACACTTTTATAAATCTCTGACATTAAATTCAAGAATAGAATAAGTAGCAAGAACGGTATCTGGTGAGTAGATGATGATGTATAGACAGACAATGATGATGTATAGATGAATCCAGTGTCTGGAAAAACAAATTGGAGAATGTAATGGCCAAGAACTGGGAAGAATAAGGACAAGTGTATAAACAGAGACTTCAATAGGAGAATTTAGGGCCCTCTTTACAGAGTACTAACATCAACAAGATTTAACCACAGCAATATTTAGTCTCAAGATATTTCCATTCTATAAAGAGGTATATATGATAACCTATAAGTACCTGTATGGCAAGCCGTAATGCCTGAGAAAGAAAAAAGGAAGAGAGAGAAAGAGAGAGAGAGAGAGAGAGAGAGAGAGAGAAGAAAAGTGCTGGCCATAGAGGCAGGAATTGAGGGGATAATACGGGGACATGGGTGCTAGGAAATGTACTCTGGTGAAGGGATGAGTATTGGCACATTCTATGACTGGAAACCCAATTATGAACAACTTTGTATATATCATAATGATTCAATTAAAATTTTAAAAAGAAAAAAATGACCTAAATTAAGAGACACTCTAGGGAACGGGAGAAAATATCTACACAATAGAAAAGATAAACTGATATTCAAGATTTATTAAGTACTCACAAAGCTCAATAAGGAAAAATCAAATTACTTCCAACCCAAAATGAAGAGAGATGAACCTCCCCTCCCTCCAAAAGATACATGGATGGCTAATAGGCATATGAAAAGGTACTTGCCATCATGTATTATTAGGGAAATGCAAATCAAAACAAGAGATGATAGCTCACACCAATGAGAATGGCAAATTTTTTTTAAAAGTGGAACTAACCAATGTTGGTGGGAATGTGGTTAGGATGGAAGCCCATTCACTGTCGGTTAGAATGACATCTGGTTCAGTCACTACAGAAAGCAATATGAAGAGTTCTGAAAAACAAGAACTCCATAGTTCTGCTCATACCACTTCTTGGCATCTTTGCCCAAAGCACAAAACATTAATTTACAACAATATATCCACACCTATGTTCACTGCAGCACTTAGTAGAATAGCCAAGACAAGGAACCCAAATGCCCAAATGTGAATGAATAAATCAAGGTGTGGTGCATTTACATAATGGAATACCACACAGTGGTAAGAAAGGATGAGGACTGGAGCAGGTAGGGCATTTGCCTTGCACACGGCCGGCCTATGGCGCCCAGGTTCAATCCCCGCATCCCACATGGTCCCCGAGCACCGCCAGGAGTGATTCCTGAGTGCAGAGCCAGGAGTAACCCCCTGAGCATCGCCAGGTGTGACCCAAATCACTCAGGAGTGATTCCTGAGTACAGAGCCAGGAGTAACCCCTGAGCATCTCCAGGTGTGACCCAAAAAAAGAAAAAAAAGATGAAATCCTGCAAATTTGCAACTACACAGACAGAAATAGAGGATACTAAGCTGAGAAAAATGGAGTCAGTCATAAGGAAAGGGTCAGATACAAAATGAGCTCTCTCACATGCAGGATAAAAACATACAGTAAAAACAACAAGAAAGAACAAAGGGCCAAAGGCAACAGAAGCAGAAACTGGACCACAGTACTGGAGGATGTCACTGGCACTCTGGCACAACCTGTGGTGGAGGTTGCGGTGTTGAAGTGAAGACCACATAAACTATCATTACAGTAGTATAAATCATGGTAACTCAATTCTAAAACTATTTTTTAAAATATAACTGGTCTTACAGTTTCATAATCAGTTTAATTATGAGCTTATACAAATTAGAAGTTCTGGCAACACCACCTTACCTGAATGAACTTAGTACCCTCAAAAAGTGACTGGGAAGACGGCTCAGGTGGAGGGACACAGGACTTTTGCGTGCAAGAACTAAATTCAGTGCCTAGGACCACACACACACTAAACTCAGCTGAACACCAGCAATTACAGCTTGGGGGCTCCCCAAGCAACTCTAGCACCAACGGGAAAGCAGGCCAGCTTCAGTGGGTTCGAGTGTTTGTCCAACCAGTCCATTTGGCCAAAAACAGTCCCCCAAGGCCCAGAAATACAACTTTGGAGACCTCCCTCCCCAAAATGTGACAAATTATGGACTTTTCTGGTCTGATGCAATGAAAAGTTTTCAATAATCATCCCAATGAAGTCCTTTTCTACCTAAATTGCTCTTTCTCCAGTATGCAAGCAATGACTTGAATGAACTGTAAAGAATATTCTGCGGGCTGGGGTTATTACCCAAAAAGTGAGAACATACGCTTTGAAAGCCAAAGCCCAGGAGTCAATCCCAGGCACCACATGGTTCCCCACTTGGCACTGCCAGGAATGACCACTTGGCATCTAGTGAGGAACTGCCCCTGAACACTGGTGGTCCAAGGATAACAAAAAACAGTTTAGGTACTCAAATAGAAAACTACTGTCATTTTCATACTCTTCAAGTCACTCCCACAAATAAGCAAAATTTATGTTTTACAAAAGTAACTCTGGGGCCGGAGCGGTAGGTCATTTGCCTTGACCCGGCCGACCAGGTTCGATCCCGGCATCCCATATGGTCCCCTGAGAACCGCCAGGAGTAATTCCTGAGTGTAGAGCCAGGAGTAACCCCTGAGCATTGCCAGGTGTGACCCAAAAAAGCAAAAAAAAATTAAGTAACTCTGATGTGCAGAGTATAACAAGATACTCAAAAATTAAAGATTACTGTAAATTATCTTTCTTGTTTGTTTTCTGGGTCAGACCAGTTGTGCTCATTGTTTACTCCTGGCTCTGTGCTCAGGGATTACTCCTGCAGTGCTCAGGGGCCATATGTGATATGGGGATCAAAACCAGGGTCAGAGATGTGCAAGGGACTTCCCTTATTTCCTATGTTCTCTCTCTCTCTTATCAGGTTTTTAAGATAATTAAAAGTACCTCCTTACTTAAAAATAAAATTAAGTCTGATGTGGGCAAAGTTAAGTTTAAATCTGTAGAATATAACATTTAAAAAGTCTGAAAACATTCTGGAAAGATGACAAAAATATCAAGACAACATTGAAAAAAAAGGGGTATCACTCAAAGATCTAAAACAACTTTCCAGGGCAGGTTCTGGCCCTTGTCCCGCCCCTCCCTCCCCTTTGAGAGGCTGGAAAAACCTCTCGCACCACAACCACAGCCATTCTCAAGGTCCCGACTTCACAGCTTGACAGAGCTCCACCACCATGACACACCAACACTCTGAAGCCGCACGATATCTCAAAAATGGGTATACTGATCTAACAGGTATTCCATCACATTTCATAGAAACACAAATGCATGGACATGATGTGTGGTCTGTGGAAACATATCGAAAATTTCCTATACAGTGGGCTCAGATGGCACAATGGAGATTTAAGAATCTCCAATGACTTTTGTCTAAGACCATATTCACCAACTGTGTTTAGAGAAGTGGCCCCAACGAGCAGTACAGAACAGATTATTCAGTGTATGCATAGGACAAGCTCAAACAGAGGTTGAGATAAATGTGAAGTAGGTGTTGTCCGTAGGTGCAGTGGTGGTGAGTCTGGGGTTGACAGTAGAAAACCACTGTGTTCTGGAAACCCAGAAAGTGAATCTAAAAACAGAATTGGCCAGACTCCCACAGAACAACCCAGAAAAAATAAA
Organism: Cryptotis parvus; assembly: GCA_021461705.1. Lineage (NCBI taxonomy): Eukaryota > Metazoa > Chordata > Mammalia > Eulipotyphla > Soricidae > Cryptotis > Cryptotis parvus. Next base: position 92,103 of record JAJIBD010023176.1, on the reverse strand, counting down.
AGGCCATGACTTTGTCAATACCATTCCCTTATATGGGCTGTAATAATCAACATAATTGATGCCTGCTAAGGGAGCAGGCAAGGGGTGGAGGGGAGAGAATGTGGGCCTTTGGTGGTGGTGGGGGGGCACACTGGTGGTGGGACTGTTGCTGAACTATGATGTTTCTAACAATTGTACTGTGAATAGCTTTGTACTTTGTACATCATGTTTAAATAAATAAAAAGGAAAAAATAAAACAACTTTCCAGAAAAAGACACAACAATGAAGCATGTTGAGAACAGAAGAATATACGGATTTTACAAACTAGTCTCTCTGCAATAAGATGAGGTTTTTTGTTGTTGTTCTACATACTCCAAATTGCTCCACGAACCATGAGAAAGAGATTTCTCTATTTGGCTCACATTTTCTTTAGACCGGTGTTTTTCAAGATATTTTCCTAATGGAGGTCATCCTATCCTACCAACCAACAACCCCCTAATTATATACAGTGCCCTCCATTTACTTGACTTCCACCTGTAGTCAGTCTCCTTAAAATATCCTGGGGCGGGCCGGAGCAATAGCCCAGTGGGTAGGCCTTGCACATGGCCGGCCGGGTTTGATCCCCGGCGTCCCATGTGCCACCTAGAGGCATTATTCACATACTGTGGTTTATTTAATATAAAAATAAAACGTGAATAACATCCAAAGACAACAGAAACGAAGACCAAGAGTCCTGGCCCATGGTAGGAAGCATGCCCCCAAGGGGAAGGGGGAGCAGTCATGACACAGAAAGGCACACTGCGACAATGACATGCTAGAGAAATGACTCTCTGGATACAAACTGAGGCACGACACTTTCAGTAACAGTGGTGCAAACGGCAGTGCCTAGAAAGAAAAGCAGAGCAAGTGCCATAGAGACAGACGGCCAGGGAGGGGAGTCCGGGGACATGGGCAGACAGGTGGAACACGGGCGGCAGAAAATGTGCTCTAGTGAAAGGATGGGTGCCAGAACACTGTATGACTGAAACTCAATCATGAATAATTTTATAACTATTTATTTCATGGTGATTCGATAAAAAAAAAATTTTAAATATTTGGGGGTCCACAAGGTTATGACCCCTCATAACCAAATGAGTTCCCCCTCATTTGAGAAACACTGCTTAAATACCCTAATTCATAAGCTTCTTCACTAAAATAAACTTGTAAGTCAAACTACATTACTCTTTCTAAAAAAGTGTTCACATTTCAAATCACTGAACTCTATTTCAAAGTGGAGATTCTTAGGTGTAGTAAAGACAGACAATGTATCTCAAACATCCTTGAAAACAGCCCTAGTCATACTGAAACATCCCTTAACCTACTTCGGGATTTTGTTGTTGGTTTTTTTTTCCTTCTGGTTTTCTGGCCACATCAGGCTCTGCACTCAGGAATTACAGCTGGCAGCGTTCATGGGACCATATGGGATTCTGGGCATAGAATCTGGGTCACTACATGCAATGCCTATCCACTCTACTGTCTCTCCAGTCCACTGCTCTACTTGCTTTTTAAAATTATATTTAGGAGCACCAAACACATTAAAGAGAGTAGAAACTGCATTAGAGAAAAAAATGTGCTATAATGGATATTTGTGAATGCTTAGTGGCACAGATTTTACTATAAACCACAAATTTTTCATGAAACACTGCAAAACAAGCAATGACACCGTTTTATTAAAAACATGCTATTTTATTAAAAACATTTTATAATTTTATTAAAAACATGCTTTTTAATAAAATGAGTAATCACCAAAATAACCCTAGTACCTTAATTTTCTTTTTTTTTTTTTTTTTTTGCTTTTTGGGTCACACCCGGCAATGCTCAGGGGTTTCTCCTGGCTCTGCACTCAGGAATTACTCCTGGTGGTGCTCGGGGACCATATGGGATGCCGGGATCGAACCCGACCGGCTTGAGCCGGCCGCGTGCAAGGCAAACGCCCTACCCGCTGGGCTATCGCCCGGCCCCCTTAATTTTCTTTTGTATAATCATCAGTAATTTTTCCCTATGTTTAAAATGCTTTATATTTTTATATCTTTCATTTTCCACATTTTTATTTATTATTGTAAGTCTTATGGAAAAGTACACCAACTACAAATGTCTCAGATGCATTTTTTAAAATTTTTTATTATACCACCGTGAAACATACAATTACAAAGGTGTTCATAATTGGTTCTTGGTAATACAGTATTCCAGCACCCAGCCCTCCACCAGTGCCCCATCCCCACCACGGGTACACCCACATCCCCTCCCGCCCACCCCAAGGCGGCCTAAATAGCAGGTACCCCCTTTTCCTTTTTCTCTGTCTCTCTCTCTCTCTGTCAGACGCATTTTTTCAATGTAGCTATTTCCTTTTCCCTGATCTTCCCATTTTATCAATTAGTATTAAGATAAACAATAAATTAAGATTGTATTGATCTATAAAATTTTTCTTTAAAAAAATAAAAGTAAATGAGAAATAGGCCAGAGCAATACAGCAGGTAGGATATTTGCTTTGCAAATGTTCAATTCGGGTTCTATCCCTGGCATCCCATATAGTCTCCCTAACACGCCCAGGAGTAATTCCTGAGTGTAGGGACAGGAATAACCCCTGAGCATCGCTAGGTGAGACCCTATAACCCCCAAAAAATAATTAAATGAAGTTCAAAAACTTGGTTCACTTTTCAGTGCTAGTAAGAAAGATTTGACCAGTTCCCAAGTTTAATTCTATTTTATCCACTTCACAATGCCTCAAGAGTACATTTTTCTTATTAAAAAAGGAAATTGTTTTGCTATTTTTATTCAAATAATAACTATTCTAACCATTACCCAGGACAAGCAGAACCTGTGGGATGCAACCATAAAGCTACTTTTGTGTCTATCACTGTCCTTTAAAGCCATAGTTAGTGCCCCTAGGCATTATTTAGGCAGTGAGAGAAAGACGCTTCATCCTTCCCTCCCCCTAGCACCTTGCTCTAATCTGGATGAGTGATTACTAATCTCTCAGAGGATGCTCTCAAGGGTTCCTACAAAGTTCTTACCCCCTCCAGCCCTGGTGCAGACAACGCAACTACTTTGGAAACTCAAACCTTTACCCTCCCCCACACCCTGTCCAGATACCACCATACCCATATGGGTATTCTCTCACTAGTGGCCCTCATCTTCTCCATGAACTCATTGTTCCCAAACAGCCTCAGGAGGAAGAACAGAGTCCACCCACAGAGTAACAATCCCACTTTTACTCTACTGTCAGAGTAGAGAATCGCTCCAACCAGGCATTAATGAAACAAGCACCAAAAACTGATTTTTGAAACTGTACCTATTAGTCCTTCCTCATCACAACCATAAAGTTGAGGAGAAGCATTCCAAGATGAGGAGGCTAGGGCAAATTGCTAGTCCCTCTTCCCAATAAAAAAAAAAATACTCAGCATCCCTTGGAGATGTTCCTTCTTTAAGAAAACAAACAAAAAGCTTCCCTCAAATGCATTCAATGGTACCACTGACTCCTGCATTGTCCCTCCCCGGGGGGTGGGCAGGACTGTCCATTTGGGTACTGTCTTAGCACAGCCACCCTATTCAAAAAACTAAGCTGTTACTTCCTGAAAGTCCTTATGGCAACATATGGAGTAAGTAGCTGCTGAAAGCTACAAGATCCATTTTCTTGCTTTGCCAAAATCTTCAAGGAGTTCCCACAACTCAATTTAAAAACGTGTGGCTACTAACTGTGGGCCAAACAGAAAAATAATGTTTTAGTTTAACATTATATAGTATATTCAACATTCCCAACAAATTCTTTCACAAAAAAATATCCATGGTCCTGCCAAATAGTCACCCACCCCTTCTCCCTTTTGTTCTTATGTCCCTCAACTATTCAGTCTATGATAGTTATATAGAAACAGAGATATTTCTGAATTTTTTATATTCCTAGAGACTAATAAAGCAGAACTATACAAAGTTTACTGATAGCCTCTTTCTCAGTACTGTGAAAGTCTAGAAAAATTCAAACTCATGAAAAGTTTACTTATATTTTCCACTTTACAGAGAATGAGGAAAAGTGTGTCTAAAGCATAGTCTACTACTTAGTGAAAGTGGAAAGTGGATGTGCGATGCAACACTGCTCCAAGCAGGAAACGCTGCCTGGAAACCACTGTCTAGAAGCACAGATCTCGCTCTGCTGGCGATATGACAGTTTCCTGTAATACTCAAAACCCTTAGAACCTCATTTATCTCTGTGGCCCAAATAAAAATTTTAAGGGATCTGAAAGTTCAGGGGGAATAAAGTTATTCTTGTATACTTTAATCTAGACAATTTTTTTTGTCTACATTCAATCTAGTCTGAATTTTTTTTTATTATTTGAACTGCATAGTTCAAATACTGCATAGTCTACCTATCCAAATTAAACTAAGAAAACTGAGAATGGTTTAAAATAATAAAATGAAGGGATCAGACCAATAGACCAGCGGGTGAGATGCCTGCCTTGCAAATGGCCAATCTGAATTCAATTGCTGGAATATCATATGGTCCTGAGCCCATCATTTTGAGCACAGAGTCAGAAGTAAGCCCTGAGCACCAACAGCTGTGGCTCAAAAACCAAATAAAATTAAAATTTTTTTAAAGAAACATCATTTTTAAAAACTCCTTATAAACAAAATAACACTGACAATCTGCTAAAAATTAAGTTACTTAAAATAAAAGATACACAGTTAATATGCTAATCACTACAATCAGGAGGCAAGTTAACACAAACCAAACCAGAACATAGGTCTTCACACTGGACTATGACTTCTAAGGCATAATTAACAGCCTTGAGAGATAGCATCTCCTGGACAGCTGTCACCATGACACACACAAGAATGGAACTTTGGCACACCCAGTTCAAAGGTTTGTCAACCTCAGGCTACATATTTAATGACTGCTTCAACATACTATTCTAGAATTAAAAGCAAAGTATTAGGTTACCTGCATTCACATTTTAATATAGGATGCCCCAATTATCAAAGACTAACTTCTAAGTGCTCCATCCTAAATTCTCAGTTATCAAGCCACTTTTACTCACCAGCAACTTGGAACCTGCACCATAAACTAGATTTATTTGGCATTCCCTAATCTGCAAATACATATACATCTTATCCAAAATAAATCGAATAAATGAAGCTGACCACTTTAAAGCATTAATGTGGTGCATAAATTTATTTAGTAGGAGAACAATTTTAACAAGTCAAAGTAAATTTAAACATATAGGGTCAGAAAGATAGTTCAGAGGGTCGGGCACATGCCTGGGAAGTGGCTGGCCCAGGTCTGATCCCCTAGCACCACATACGGTCACTAAGTCCCTCCAGGAGTGTTCCCTGAGTGCAGAGCCAGGAATAAGCAAAACTGAGCACAAATGGATGTGGCTCATAAGCAAAACAACAAAAATAACTAAGTCATCTGTAATAAACCAGTAAGTGAACTTTCAAATATACTTATTTACAGAAAATAACTGAAAGGGAGAACTTACAAAAAGGCTAATAACTTACAAAAAGGCTAATAAAAAAGGCTACTGCCCTTAAAAAATATAAAAATTGGACACTTAAATCCCCAAGTAACTATACTTGTCTTACTCCCCTAAAGGCATATTGTCTCAAGATGTAAAATGAAGTCTCACTTTTAAACATGCTTAATTAACAGTTTCATTGTTAGAATTTGCCAGAATTTTAAATCAAAATTATGAGTTGATTTAAAAGGGTAATGTAATCCCTTGCAGCACAAGTTACTTTGTCTCATATTTCTCTTTAAAGTTCCTGAAATTCTTACATTTGATATATTTATTATATGATTTATTGTATTTTATATTCCAGGGCTTTAATTAAAAATAAAGTCCTTGATATTCTTAGCAAATTCCTATCAAATATAAATACCATATATAATTTTTTAAAAATAAATGTCAGCATGTTAAGAAATTCCTTTTGAACAAATGTTAGTAGAGACCAACATTCTCCAAGATGCTTAATCTCAAAACTCTACTAAGATCATTGTATATAGTTTTACCAAAAAAAAAAAAAAAAAATCACATAGGGGGGGAAAAAAACATTATATAGTGGGGTGAAGAGATTATTCAAGGGGCTAGAGTAGAGGGATTTCAGGGACCACCCCCCCACCCCAAACCAAAAAGTATACTGGGTTCTAACTACAAGAAAGATACTTAGGTAGGGTGGGGTGGGTACCCCCAAGCTGCTTGGAGATGGGCCTTTCCTAGTAGGGCTCAGTGCTGTACCAAATCAAATACAAGGCTCCCTCCAGCAGTCACTCCAATCGTTTGAGCTATCTCCCAGACTCCAAAAACATCCATATTTTAGTCAGACTTATTGAGGTATGTGCAATGTGCATATTCTGGGAATAAAATACTGCCTAGTTCTTTTGGGGGTAGTGGCTAGCTGGCTCGGGGACCGAGGGGACTACTCCTTGGAGTGTACTGGGCCAAGAGAACATGAGGCCCCCACGTAAAGCAAACACTTCAGTCCTTTGAGCAATCAGCATCCCCCAGGGAAGGGGATCCTCCTAAGAGGGGTTAGCAGCCACTTGCAAGCAGTGCAATGCTAGGGCCCAAGGTCACTAATCTGCTCTGCCCTAAAGTGCAAGGGACCACCAGGGCGACTAAGAGGTGTTCAGGAACCTCCAGCACTACATCTGATGGCTGGGGGCTGAGAGGGGGAATGTGGGGCTGAGCATAAAATTCTTGACTTGCTGAACTGTCTCACAACCCCACATAAGTAGTGCCCGCTGCCTTTTGTTCTAGACTGTATTTTCAAGGATAGCTGAGAAACAAATACACTTGAAAGATAGAATGTCTCCCTCTGAGTGGAGGACAGGCACACTTACTGCACAGTACAATAATGGATCCTTCCAGAGCAAAGGTAGGAACCCTTTCTGCTCAATAGAAAACATCTGAGTTCCAGGCTTGGGGAGGGGGTGGGGTGGAGAAGGGAAACTGAGGACACTGGTGGCAAGAAATGTACCCTGGTGAAGGGATGTGTTGAAACATTGGATGACTGAAACCCAATAGTGAACAACTCTGTAGGTGTGTATCTCAGTGACTCAATAAAAAAAAATTTAAAAAAAAAGAAAAAATCTGACTTCTCTGGTATGCTGTTGTTGGAAATATGAATGATTTGTTTGTAGTTCATATATAACAGAAGAGTATGAAAATTACTCAAAAATTAAGATGTTATGCTGCTATGCCACTTCTGAGAATATATTACAAAAACAATTAATTCAGGAGGGATGGGTGCTGAAACACTGTATGGCCAAACCCAAACATGAACATTTTTGTAATTGTTTATCTCATGGTGGTACAATACATTTTAAAAAAAAGACACTTGTTAGCATGAAGAGCCTCAGAAGCAACCGGGAGAGCTGGTATTCAGTTCTCCCCCGCCCAGCAAACCATGAGGCTCTCAGGACAGATGGGTTTTGGGTGTTGGCCCATCACCTCTGGGGGAGCCCCCCCAAGCAGCCGATGAGACTCCGCCCACCACAATAGCCGACATTTTTGCTGTCCAGACGCTGCAGCACATCAGAACCGCCCAAGAGAGACGCCAATCTCAAGACCAGAATAAAGTAACCAAATTCGAGCCCAGGTAGGCGGCTCCCAGAAATGGAAGTCACCGGGCATTTGTCAGATGGAGCTGGGACCAGCCCTTCCCCTCTCTATCTTATTCAGGAGCCCTGTGGCCCCGCCCAGGAACTGCCTTGGGGCAACCAGCCATAGCATGCAGAGTCTCAGAAGCAACCAGGAGAGCTGAAATTCAGTTCTCCCCTAGCCCAGCTGACCATGAGGCTCCCAGGAGGACAGATGGGTTTTGGGAGTGGACGCATCACCTCTGGGCCCCCCACCCGTAGCAGCCAGATGAGACTCGCCCACCACAATAGCCACCATTTTCGTGGTCCATCAAACAGTAGAACCAATCATGTCCTAGAATATACTACATTCCACGATGCGTAGGAGAGGTAGGCAGGAGGGAGAGAGAGAGAGAAAGGGAGAAAGGAGATACAGAACCGGCCATGGAGATGGGCGGGGGAGGGAGGAGGGAGGTGGGGACCTTGGTGATGGGAGATGTGCATGGGTGGAGGGATGGGTGTTGAAAACACTGTAGAAACAAAACTCAAGCATGGGCATCTAGTAACTATATGCCTAAAGGTGGTATAATAAAATAATAAAAATAAATAAATAAATGAAACAACTCACACACACAAATTCCCATGTTTTTGACATTACTCACAAAGGCTAAGCAAGGGTCAGTTACACCTAACTGCATATTGATGGGTGAGTAAAAATACACTGTGTTTATAGTGGAGCATTATCAGCTATTAAAAAGAAAAAAGATTAAATTTCACCATTTTCAACTTGGACAGACAGAAAAGTATTATACTTTTTGACTATAAGAAAAACTGTGTTTAGGGGGCCGGAGCGATAGCACACCGAGTAAGGCATTTGCCTTGCAAGCGGCTGACCTGGGTTCGATCCCGGCATCCCATATGGTCCCCCGAGCGCCGCCGGGAGTAAGTCCTGAGAGTAGAGCCAGGAGTAACCCCTGAGCATTGCCGGGTGTGACCCAAAAAGCAAAAAAAAAAAAGAAAAACTGTGTTTATCAGAAGGGGAAAAGGGAAATCTGGTGAAACAAGTCAACAAAAAAGAGGTAGATAGAAATTAGACTTCTAGTGGTGAGCATAATGTACCATCACTATCACTATCTTCCTGTTCATCATCAATTTGCTAGAGCGGGCTCCAGTAACATCTCCATATGTCCTGTCTCATGCTAGTAGAGCCCAAGGGCACCTGCTCACTACAGCAACATAAAGAGCCTCAAACCATTATATTAGATCACAGGAATGACCTAACATAATTGTTACTGGTATTTGGCATGTCAAATATGACACAGGCAGCTTGCCAACCCTAACCCTAATGTACCATAAAATACACAAATGCTGATCTATAGTCATATATCTAAAACCTATTGTATTACGCTATTAGTTCACTTAATGGGGCAGGATAACTTATTAGCTCACAGGTAGGATACGATTTCTCATTGTCTAGCCCCTCTTGGCAGTAAGAACAAATACTAACAGAGTCATGACCTTTTATTTATTTCCATTTTTTTGTTTTGGGGGCAACACGTGGCAGTGCTCAGGGGCTTACTCCTGGCAGACTCAGGGTGCCAGGGCTCAAATCCAGGTGGGCCAAGTGCAAAAGCAAACATCCTGCCGCTGTACGCTTGCTCTGGCCCCAAGCCATGACTTTCCCAAAGAGAGAAAGCTGACAAGGGCTCCGGAGAACTGTGTTTTAAGGAAATGAGAAGATACTATGGGATTCTGCAGTGATCTTGAGGACGGTGAGAATAAGCACCCCACGGTCCAACCTGCTAATGAACAGGAGTTGAATTAACATCTAAAAACTCTAACGAAGTGGCTAGAAATTAAACATCTTTTTTTCTTTTGGGTCACACCCAGCAATGCTCAGGGGTACTCCTGGCTCTTTGCTCGGAATTACTCCTGGCGGTGCTCGGGGACTATATGAGATGCCGGGATCGAACCCGGTTGGCTGTGTGCAAGGCAAACGCCCTACCTGCTGTGCTATCGCTCCGCCCCAGAAATTAACTTCTGATGGTAAACATAACGCAGTATAAATACACAAATGCTGATATATCAGAACTCCATCCAAGAGGAAACCTGATCTTCCCCTTTTTAAGTTTCATCAGTAAATGCTCAAGTTGAGAGCCTTCTACTGAGACTATACCACCTACAAGGTAAAAGCCTGGCAAGCTACCCGTGTTTTAATTACCAATTATGCCTAAAACTAGTAATAATTATGGACCTCAGTTCCATGACCTGAAGAATGGTTTCAGGCTCCTCCTGTCCCTGGAGCAAGTAGATGCCCTTGGGTTACACTTGCTTGTGACAGGACTAATGGAGATGTTACTAGTGCCCACTCGAAGCAAATCGATGAACAATGGGAAGACAGTGATACAGTGATATATATAAATAATAGCTGTCACTGAGTACCACCAGGTGTGAAACCACCCCGAAAAAAAAAAAAAAAAAAACAGGGAACAGGAGAAAGGATAAGAAGGCAAGCATGGCAAGCATGGCACATGCTTTTGCATACTGGTGGCCCACATTCTAGCCCAGGAACCACACGGTCCCCGATTACCACCAATAGTGATCCCTGAGTTAGGCCCTGAACACCACCAAGTGAGGACAAAAAATTAAACCCACGCACTCCTCCCTAAAAAAAAAAATACAGAAAGTCATGTGTAAGACACATTAAAATCAGTAACTCCAAAGGTGACTTGGTGGTTGTTCATTCCCTGCAAAATGCAACTGGACTGTAACGGAGCCAAGGAATTCTCAAAGCTATAATAGACTGGATAAAAGTAATGACGACCTTGGTTCCAAAACAGAGCTTGATTTTAGATGGACGAAGGCACTAAAAGTTCCTCTGACTAACTCGGAGGGAAGAGATGAAAATAAAGTGAATGGAAGGTTAGATTATTAGTATAATCAGTGTTGCTCTCTCCCACTATGCTCTCCCCTTATTCCTCTTTCTACCCCAGACTCCTCTGATTGCCAGTGAAAAAATGGCAAATCATGGAGTTGAGGCCTCCCCTGACCCCCAAGAGGGATGGAAGACTATACATACCTTCTGAGACTGACCAGGGAACTTCAAGGGACTCAAAAATACACAGTTGTCTGGGATCTAGGGACCTCGGTCACCATTCAATCTGGTCCTACAAAGGGAAAAGATATCGAGATTCAGCTAATACCAATCTAGGCAGAATCTGCCACGGGAAGGGAATGAAATGTGACTTGGTCATGGAGACCCAACTCAATGTCCTGTTGTTAAATGCCTCCTCAGCCCAATGCTGAACAAGCGTGTTATAGCGTTGTTTTTCTCCAAGCTAATGCCAGGGAGTCGCCCAATCAAGAAATACCACAAACAGAAGAATGCTACTATCTTAGGGTCCCCAAACCCTAATGCTCATTTTGAGTGCTCAGTCTCCGTGAATCCTGATCCAGAGGCTCTTGAACTGACAGGAGTCAGCTTCCACATAGAGAGGGGCACCCCTGGGAGTTTTGGACTCTGCTCTCTGAATCCAGCATGCTCCTTCTAAAAAGCAGCTGTTCCCCTGCTAATAAGGCTCGTGTGGAAACAGAACACCTCACTAATGGAGGCCTCCTGAGTATGCAGACTGATATTCCTACTTTGGGATGAGTCAATTCACACTTGAGTGACTAACCATGTAGAAAACTAGGGCCGGAGCGATAGCCCAGCGCGTAGGGTGTTTGCCTTGCACGCCGCAGGCCCATGCCGGCCTGGGTTCGATCCCCGGCATCCCATATGGTCCCCTGAGCAACGCCAGGAGTAACCCCTGAGCATCGCCAGGGGTGACCCAAAAAGCAAAATAAATAAATAAACAACATTTGATAATACAAGCAGCTTTGCTTTAGTCCCTACTTAGCATCTCAACTTTCACTGAGCCCTTTGGCGAAACTTACTCCCTACTTTATCACTGAAAGCAATCCCACTGGTTTAACGGACTCCACCTCAAGGAAATCATTTCACAGATCATCCCTTTACTGTCAACACTTGAGTACTAATCACTGCCAACTTTTTCCTAGACTTCAGCAACAGAACTCTGAACTTGCTTGCCTATGATTAATCTTTACTTTACCTTCAATTGGTTGTACCAAATCTCTCAGAACAATGTTTTGAAAGGACAAACTTAAGAACTTTACTCTCCCTACTTAAAATCCTATGATTTCCCTGCTGTCCAAACTGACCTGAACTGAATCCTTTCAGTATTTGTATTGCAAACCACAGTGCCCAAAAGAGGAGAAAGTGCCTGTGGAGGGTGGAGGGAGAGGGCAGTGGCAGGAGGGAAACTGGGGACTTTGGTGGTGGGAAATACACTAGTGTTGGAACACTGTAGACTGAAGCACAATTATGAACAACCTTGTAACTGTGTATCTCACAATGATTCAATTGTTTTAATTAAAAACTAAAAAATAAAAAGTATTCAGTCAAGCAGTCTTTTTCTACTTAGCATTGAAGGTAATGTTTCACAAGAGCATTTTAAGGCACCAAACACAAACACTATTATTTCCATTTTAAAATTCTGAGGCTGGGAAGCAGAGCAATGGCACAATGAGAAGGGCACGGGCCTTGCACACGGATGACCTGGGTTCAATCCCGCATATCACATGGGGAGGACCCCAAGCCCAAGCAGGCAGGAGTGATCCCACAGAGCCAGGAGTAAGCCCTGAACACCTATAGGTGTGGCCCTAAAAACAAAAAAATTAAAATTGAACATTTTCACTATTACACAAGGTCAAAATCAGAACACAAATGCAGTATTTTTATACATACATGCAATTTTACAATACCTAGATATGAGTAAAACAAAAAAAAAAATCAACAAAATACCCACTTCATGACCTAGTCAATCTATCATTTAAATTACTGCATTCAAGTCTCTTACAGAGAAACAGCATTCATAACCACAAATAACAATTCAGATTCTATCATAATTTTTCAGAAGTGTTTTCTGAAATTGACTTAAACCTAAACTAGTATTCAGTAATTTGGATTATCTGAGAATTTATCTGTATCAATCTAGGATTTAATATAGACCAGACATAATGCACTAAAGAATGCATTAAACGGAGATTACTTAAATGACAAAAAGAAGCTGTGCAGGATTGAAATATTCCTGGCATCAAACACAACTGCACAACAGAATATCATCTTTCAAAATAAATAGCCACAAATATATACCTTGGATTAGATATATACTTGCATATATGCCTTGGATGAGATATATTTGCATATATAAACTGATATACCAATTTAAACAAAATCACACAATACCTTTGAAAATGGTTGTTTTCATATGACAATGTCAGAAAGTGTCACAAGAACTATGTATATTAAAAAGAAACTACTATATGAGAAAGAATTCCTTGTTTGAAAGGTTTTACAAATAACACTTATTTGCATTCTGATATATTTGCATGCGTGGGAAGGGTAGAGCTACAGTTAGTGAATAAGACATTATAATTTTCATACGTGCTCACTAGAGAATAGAGAATAAGTGAACATTATCCTGTGTGGCCATTGAAAAAAAAGGTTTTGAGATTTGCCACTTAAAAGTACACAGCCTAGGGGCCGGAGCGATAGCCCAGAGGTAGGGCGTTTGCCTGCTGCAGCGCAGCCGGCTCATGCCAGCCCAGGTTCAATCCCCGGCATCCCATATGGTCCCCCAGCACTGCCAGGAGTAATTCCTGAGTGCAGAGCCAGGAGAAACCCCTCAGCATTGTCGGGTGTGACCCAAAAAGCAAAAAAAAAAAAAAAAAAAAAAAAAAAAAAAAAGTACACAGCCTAAATATATGAACTATGGAACCTCAAAGTGGTACTTTGTTGGAAAGGAATTTAGTAAAGACTACAAGTCAGAGAGACATATAAGTTCAATTACTAATCCACCTGATTGTATTTTAATCAAGATTTAACTAGCACCGAGTAGATGTGGGGAAAAAGGGACTCTGATCCACTGTTGGTGGGAGTGCCGACTGGTCCAGCCCTTTTGGAAAACAATATGGGCATTCCTCTGAAAACTAGACATTGAGCTCCCATTTGATCCGGCAATAGCACTCCTGGGAATATACCCGAGACCGAAAAACACATAGCAGAAACACTATCTGTACTTCTTTATTCATCTCTGCACTATTCACAATAGCTAGAATCTGGAAAGAACCTAAATGCCCGAGAACAGAGAACTGGCTAAAGAAACTGTGGTACATCTACACTATGGAATACTACGCAGCTGTCAGAAAAGATGAAATTATGAAATTTACCTGCAAATGGATGGACATGGAGACTATCATGCTGAGTGAAATTAGTCAGAAGGAAAAGGACAGATATAGAATGACTGCATTCATTAATAAGATATAAATAAATACCAGTGTTTTACTAAGTATGAGAAATGGTAATGGAAGACTAAAACTCACCATTGAATATACACAAAGAGACTTAAGTGATAAACTCTAAATATCTGCAGGGCTAGCCACAATGTGTAAAAAGAAGAGGGAGAGAGATGCAGAGACAGAGAGAGAGACAGAGAGAGAAAGAGAAGAAACAGGGGTACCTGCGATTGAGGCAGCCTGGGGTGGGGGGGGGGGGGTGGGGGTACATTGGTGGTGGAAATGGGGCACTGGTGGAGGGATGGGTGCTGGAATACTGTATTACCAAGAACCAATTATGAATACCTTTGTGATTATATGTCTCACGGTGGTATAATAAAAAAATTAAAAAAAAAAAAGATTTAACCAGCACCTAAGCTACGTTTTGCAGTTGTCATAAAACTAACCTAATATACAGAGGACTTGGCAGGTAGATGTTGGTTATCCTAGCATAACAATTAAGAACCAACACCCAGCTTTTAGTTACTATGTCACTTTAGTCAACTAATCTCAGATTCACTGACAGGTGACAAACCTACCTACCCTGATAACTGAATAAGGGGTAGGCAGTTTTGTTGCCTACTGTCAACACCTTTATTTTGGGGAAAGGTAGGGTATGTGAAGGGGGAATTGTTTGAGTCCCAGTGTGCTCAGGGCTTACTGGCTCTGAATTCAGGAATCATTCCTGGTGGGGCTCTGGGGACCATATGGGGTGCCAGGGACCAAAAGAGGATCGGCCACATGCAAGGCAAGCACCTTACCTTCTGTATTATCTCTCTAGCCCCAACAGTAAGCAACTTGACATTATTTGGTAATTAGTAAGCACTAGTAGTAAGCAAGTAGTACTATCATTATCAGCACCGCTGAAATCCAATATTGTTTATCCCTCCATTTCAGCTACATGATAAACTATTCTTTGAAAAATTAACCTAATATAATAATAATAAAGGATGAACTCTCATATCCAGAAGTTTTTATGCTGACTTTTAGAAACTCTAAAAGCACAATAAATCGAATTGTCTATTTCTCATGAATGCTGCCAAGATACATATATCAAATATCCATTTTCTAAGTGTACAAATCCACTTGATAAAGCAAAATACAAAGTAGAATGTCTGTTGTTCTTTCTCTCCCAAAGACAGCAAAAGCAATTTAAATAATCAAATATAGCAAGCCACCAAATATACAAACTACTTAAAAGCAAATCAACACCCTCAAAACTTTTGCCATATAATTACAAAATGATGCTAGTAAAATACTCAATCTTTATACTCACTCAATTATTCCAAACCATTTCCTGAGAATAGGAATGGAGAAGACAGGGTTTAAGAGACTAGTCCAAACGCTCCTGAAATTTGTATGGAACAATAAACCCCCAAGGATAGCTAAAGCAATCCTCGGGGAAAAAGAAGATGGGAGGCATCACCTTTCCCAACTTCAAACTGTACTACAAGGCAGTAGTAATTAAAACAGCATGGTATTGGAATAAAAACAGACCTGTGGACCTATGGAATAGAATAGAGTATCCTGACACCCAACCTCAAACACATGATCATTTAATCTTTGATAAAGGTGCAATGAGTCTAAAATGGAGTAAGGAAAGCCTCTTCAACAAGTGGTGTTGGGAAAACTGGGCAGCAACGTGTAAAAAAATGAATTTGGACCTGTGTCTAACACCATGCACAAAAAATCAGATCAAAATGGACTAAAGATCTCAATATCAGACTTGAATCCATAAAGTACATTGAAGAAAATATAGGAAAAACCCTCCACGACACTGAAGCTAAAGGCATCTTCAAAGGTGAAACATCACTAACAAAGCAACTAGAAGAAAAGATAAACATATGGGACTACATGAAACTGAAAAGCTTCTGCACCTCAAAAGAAACAGTGACTAAGATACAAAAGCAGTCCACAGAATGGGAAAGAATATTCACCCAATACCCATCTGATAAGGGGTTAATATCCAGGATATATCAGGCACTGGTAGAACTTTACAAGAAGAAAACAAACAACCCCATCAAAAAATGGGGACAAGAAATGAACAGAAACTTCAGCAAGGAAGAAATTCGAATGGCCAAAAAACATATGAAAAAATGCTCATCATCACTAATCATCAGAGAGATGCAAATCAAAACAACAATGAGATACCACTTTACACCACAGAGACTGGCACATATTCAAAAGAGCAAGAACAACAAGTGCTGGCGTGGATGTGGGGAAAAGGGGACACTCATCCATTGTTGGTGGGAATGCCGGCTGGTACAGCCTTTCTGGAAAACAATATGGACTTTCCTCCAAAGACTAGAAATTGAACTCCCATTTGACCCAGCCATACCACTCCTGGGAATCTACTCTGGGAAACCAAAAATACGCAGCGGAAACACCATCCCTACTTTTATGTTCATAGCAGCATTATTCACAATAGCCAGAATCTGGAAGCAACCAGAGTGCCCGAAAATCGATGACTGGATAAAGAAGCTTTGGTACATCTACACAATGGAATACTATGCAGCTGTTAGGAAAAATGAAGTTATAAAATTTGCCTATAAATGGATGGACATGGAGAAGATTATGTTGAGTGAAATTAGCCAGAAGGAGAGAGACAGATACAGAATGACTGCATTTATTTGCATGGCATAAATATATATGTACATATTATGATACCAATATCCAAGGTCAAGTGAAACATATATCAGGAGGTCTTGTCAAAGGTGGAGATTATCACAAACGTGTGGGAGTCAGAGTTTAGGTAAGACAGAAAATGGAACAGGGGGCTAACAATAGTCGAGGGTACTAATGCCAACCTAGAACTGAGCATTAAATAGAGGCAAAATGATACAAATGACAACCTTTTAATGTATGTTCTGTAATCCATAGTCTGGAAGGGAAGGAAAAGAGAAAGAGAGAGAAAGGGAAAGAAATAAAGAACCTGCCATGGAGCAGGGCTGGGGAAGGGGAGGGAACCGGGATGTTGGTGGTGGGAGATGGGCACTGGTGGAGGGACGGGTGCTGAAACACTGTATGACCAAAACCCAAACATGAACTTTTTAATTGTATATCTTTTATTTGTATATCTCACGGTGGTATAATAAAATACTTAAAAAAAAAAAAAAAAAAAGAGACTAGTCTTTCAGGAAGGCAGCCTTGGTTCACTCTACAGCACCACAGGAATGATCCTTGGATCAGGTATAAACCCTGAGCACACAGCCAGCGGTGGCCCCAAAACAAAGAGGGACAAAGACCTAGAGTAGTGAGTTAAAGTAGTTGCCTTGCCCTTAACACAGCAGGCAAGCAGGCTTCAATTCCTAGTACCACCAGGAGAATCCGTGAGTAAAGAACCAAAAGTAAGCCGCAAGTAGCGCCAGGTGTGGCCCCCAAAACTTAAAAATAAAAAAACATTTATCGAGAATCTACTGTGTACCAGACAAACACTGAGCTGCATTCTGGTGAGAGAAACAAAAAATAATAACAGGTATGAACTAACAACATAATTAAATATTTCCAAACGTTAACCAGTGAAAGAGAAAACTGTAGGTTCTAATAACTGGGTCCATCAATACTTAATGAATTAAGTAACTTCATACAAGTGACAGCTGAGTTTCCTTCCCCTAAGAAGCCTATGATAAAATGAAACAAGCATCCATCCCTCGATATTCCTCAGTTACTTACTATCTGTTTCAAGCATGAGCCAAATAATCTCAACTGATACCACTAACATGTAATTTGACCACTGCAGGATATTAAAGAGAAATAAATGTTAAGCGTGACTCTATTAAATGCCACCTATCATAAAAATTATGTTAAGTTTTGTCTGCACCTAAAATTCTATTTTTGCCAGAAATTAAGAGCAACAATAAGAAAGTATTCCCTTCAAATACTTTCTTAGAAGAGGAAAAACTTAAATCTACCCCAAAGACAAGTATCTAGAATTTCTCCCTATATATACTTCATTTGGCAAAGCGAAAGTTACCTCTGAAGCAGTTATATAATTGTCAGTTTTAAGGAATGCTTTAAAATATATATATATACATATATATATATACATATATATATATATATATATATTTTTTTTTTTTTGCTTTTTGGGTCACACCCGGCAATGCTTAGGGGTTACTCCTGGCTCTGCACTCAGGAATTACTCCCTAGCGGTGCTCAGGGGACCATATGGGACGCCAGGGATCGAACCCGGGCTGGCACAGGCCGGCCGGGTGCAAGGCAAATATCCTACCCGCTGGGCTATCGCCCGGCCCATGCTTTAAAATATTATGTAACAAAAATTTTACCCTATAAAAAGGGTCAGCTTGACAATAAGCAATGAGTTAACAATGACAAACATTAGGTGTTTGTCCTACAATCAGTCCCCAATTCTATCCCCAGCCCATATAGTGCGCCGCGGAGCTGTGCTAAAAGTGATCCCTAATACCTAACTACAAAGCCAAGAGTGCATAGGTGTGGTCCATCCAAAAATTTTTTTAAAAAATAAATCTCCTTACAAAAGCAGTTATCCAAAACCTTAGAAGACTTCCTATGAAAGCAGTTAATAAGCCAAAACCTTAGTAAGGACAGAAGGGACAGCAGAAGACACCACTAATATTGGTAGTAACTATTCAAATATATGTCGATATACAGTAGGTTGGCTTCAGCACTAAGGACCTTGTCTGGGGTTCATTACCATTAACCATAGCAGTTCCTCCATCTCATGAACGGTGATCCAGGCAGTTCTAGTCAGTCAACTTCCCACTTTTCAAGCAGCCTATCCAATAAGCCCCAAATTTTTCACACTCTAAACACAAAGTCTCTGTTTCTACTAGTAATTGAAGAGTAAAAAGACGATAGCATTTTTTCTCTAGGTGACCTGGCCAAAAAGATCTTGGAAATCCCTAAATGCCGAAGTGATTGAAATTTATATAAAAACACTCGTCTGAAATGTCAGTCTACCATACTGCCTAGAATAATACCAAGTGGCCAACTACACACTGTGCAGGTAAAGATTAGGGAGTTAAAGGGGAAAAAAGATAGCAAACAACAAATTTGCTGGGGGGTGGGGAGGAGGGGGAGGTAAACCAACTCCCAAAGCCTTGGGTCTTTTCCAGGAAGAGGCTAGGTGGTACTGCAAGAATTCAGACATTCCATCAGTATTCCGAACACCAGGGGACACTCAGTAACTGTTGTTGACAGATGAGACAAGAAAATCTCAACAGCAAACAGTATTAACAGGTAATGTTGCAAATCGGTCTCAGAAGCAAGCAAGCAGGCAAGCACCTGGAGTTCAGATTAATAACAGTCTGCGAATTTTACATCCTGCGAAGAAAAGAATCCATCATTGAGGGAGAGAATGAGAGGAGGGAGAGAGAGGGAGAGAGAGGAGAAAGAGGGAGAGAGAAGAAGGGGAGGAGGGAAGGAGAGAGGAGAGAGAGAAGAGAGAGAGGGAGGGGGAGAGGGGAGGGAGAGAGGGAGTTAGGGAGAGAGGGAAAGAGGGAGAGAGAGAGGGAGAGATGGCATGGCCCTACACTGCCAGGGAGGGCACACCCGGAGGCGTACACAGAACACAGAAGTGCCACTTCCACTAGTTTGACAGTCATAAATTTGGGGCAATTACAGTATAAACTGTGTGTTTTGAAACACACTGGGGCCACACCCTGGGCAGGAGAGGATGTGGACTGGAAATGAGGAACATTCAGAGGCAGCTGCCGGCCGCTCGGTTCGCAGGGTCCAGGTGAGAGGCGGCAGGGGGGCGAGGAGAGTCGGGGGGGCCCGGAGGGGATGGACCTCAAGGCTACAGGGGCTGGGCTGGCTTGGGCGAGGCGTGGCGGAGTCCGAGAAGGGGGGGTGGATCGCGAGGCGGCAGAGACGCACGAGGAACAGAAAGGGCGGCGGGGCGGGCGGGAGCCCGGGGTCGGGGCCAGCGTGGTCGCGGGCGAGGAGCGGGACCCGAGGTCACGGGGGACGGCGGGATTCGGGGCGCGCGGCGAGCACGCGCGGGGAGGCGCGAGTGAAAGGCAGGGGCGGAAGAAAGGGAGAGAGACCCGAGACCCGAATGAATGAGCGCGGGGCAGGCCGGGCGGCGGGCGCAGGGGCCGGGGGTCTCCGGAGGGGGAACACAGGGGTGGGCTCCGAGGCGGGCCCGCTGCGCCGGGGTGTGCGTGTGTGTGTGTGAAGGGGGTGGGGGTGGGGGGGCCCCGGAGGAAGCTCCGGGTCGCGGCGCGGGCCTCGCTACACCCGCCTCTCCGCCACCAAAATGGGGTCGAGGTGCAGGCGCCTACGGGAGGGAGGCGAGGGAAGGCTGGAAAGGCAAAACCGCTCACCCCTCCTCAGCTCGAGCCTCCGGGCGCTCGCAGACACGCTCCTCCGCCCTTCTCCAGCCTCGGCGGCGGCGGCGGCTCAGCGGCGCTAGGGGAGCCCCGGGCCCGGAGCGGGGCGGCGGCGGCAGCGGCGGCCGGACCGGGGCCCCCTCCGCACCTGCCCCTGTGGCGGAGCCGCGACGAGAGCCGGCGGCAGCGGCGAGCAGCGGCTCCGAGCGGGGAGGGCAAGTGACCCGGATGTACAGGGGAACGCGAGGAGGGGGGGGAGGGGGAATGCCAGGAAGTGAGGGCGCCGCGGACCTGTCCGGCCGTGCGCATGCGCCACGCGCCCGACCCGCAAGGTAAATCCTCGGCCGTCCTTCCCCGCCTCCTCTTCCCACGCCCCCTCCCCAAGGGGGCGTGGCATGGCTGGAGACAGGTGGTCGGGCGGGCGGGGAGGTGGGGGCGGGGGAGAGGGGCAAGGGGGCGCGTCCTTGCCCTCCGCGTGCCCGCCCTCCCTTAAAGGGGCACCACCTACACTCTCGGTCGCTCGCAAGGATGGCTCGGGTACCTCCAGCCTTCTCTGACAGAGAGGAAACGGAGCATCGCCGGCGGCGAAGACCTGCCACCGCTCAGAGAATCGGAAAATAGCCAAGGTTAGGGAACTCGGAACCCGAAAAGCCCGGGCACTTAGCAGTGTTTGCTGAACTCAAAGAGTTGGCACATCCCACCATCTTCAAAGCCTGGAACGGCTGTGCTGGAGGATTTGCTTTCCTGACCCGCCCCGTCGGGTAGGGGCTTGGAGCCTGTCTTTTGGGAGGTTAGCAGGGCAGATGCGTTTGGCAGGCTCCCCAGAGCCAAGAGGTGCACCGTTATCGCCCGCGATGGTATCGTGGAAACGCCCTTGGGAGGCGTTAAATGAGCAGTCTAAGAACAGAAATCTGGCGCCACTTGAGACTTGTACCATGCCACGCATAGTGCTTTCAGATAAATGAAATTTTTCTGGAGTCTGCTCTCAGCAAAAAATGTCTAGTGAGCAAAAAAAAAAAAAAAAAAACCAACTCGGATGTGACAGCAGGGAAAAGCCTCTCCATTATTTATTTCCTAACTCCCTTTTCACTGTTCAAACATAAACGATTCCTCTTTAACTACTAAATAGAACATTTAACTAATTCGCCCATCCTAATCCTATTATGAAACGTTCAGATTCCCCCTCCCCCATTAACACTGAAGTGAAAATGATTACAATGTTACCTCTCTGAGGGGTAAAGTTGCCTCTGGAAATTAACATTGAAAATGATTACAGTGTTACTTCTCCCCAGGGGTATTTTTCAGTTCTGACTACGGAAGTAAATGGTTCTAAACATTTTGGGAACAAGGGACCTACTGAAAAATCCAATGCAAGTATGGATTTTCCTCTCCCGGAAAATGTACCTATGCAGACAGTTTTGATACAGCTTTCCAGAAAATGTGAATCTAGAGAGCCTATGATGTATATATTTTCAAGGCATACAACAAAAGTCTAATCCACAGGCTTGTACCTGATATATATATATATATATATATATATATATTTTTTTTTTTGCTTTTTGGGTCACACCCGGCAATGCTCAGGGGTTACTCCTGGCTCTGCACTCAGGAATTACTCCTGGCGGTGCTCGGGGACCATATGGGATGCCGGGATCGAACCCAGGCCGCCAAAGATCGGCCGCGTGCAAGGCAAATGCCCTACCCGCTGGGCTATCGCTCCGGCCCTGTACCTGATATTTTAAGCCGGTGTTGGGGCAGGGAACAGGTAGGGCCAGCACACAGCGGGCCCAGTTGGACTGATGGCATACTGTATGGTTCTCAGGGCCCTGCCAGGAGTAATCCCTGGGCACAGAGCCAGGAGTCAGCCCTGAGCACCTCCAGGCGTAGTGCCCCCAAAAAGAAATGCTGGGGTTCTCTAGTATAATCTTCAACTATTTCAGTTAAACTGAGGAAGACAATGTTTGGCAAACCTGGATGCTGATAGAATCATCTCAAGATAATTCATGAGTATCCATTTTATCTCAGAATTCTGAAACCACAGGGTCCTCATTCTCATCAGAGCCCCTCTACTCATGAGGAACTTCCTCTCTTTGCACCCCACTGAATGGGGAGGATGCCCATTTTATTTCTAGGGTGCAACACGGACACGGTGCTGACCTGGAGGAGTTTTCAATTCATCAAAGAAAATAGTGATGACCACAGAAATAAGCTAAGTTTCTTGCATAAGAGTGAAATAAAAACCCCTCCTTTGGACTATGGGAGTGACTAGAGATCGTTTTTGGAATCCTTACCATGTGCTAGGCACTATACTAGCCCTTCATCTGTTTTTCTTCTCCGGCTTTTTACAACCAGTTGTCTTGTGTGCTACTATTATCATGTCCATTTTATAAGCTGGGTAAGGCAAAACCAAAACTCAGGATGCGATATCCACGACTCAAACCCAATCTTTCAAGCCCATAATTTATCTGTTTCTCCACAGACACTAACTTGACTATCTGCTTTTGGTAAACTGCAGGTACTTTTGCTTTCTTTAGGTGCTTTTTTCTTTAAAATGTGTCACAATCATTACTTTTAATCAATACACACGTTGACTCTTTTTACTAGGGCCTAAGATGAAAAAAGTTCCTTCTCTGAAGGGACTTAGTGAAAGAGTGCTGTGCCCCCCAATTACAACAAACATGATTCTTCTAATTTAGGAGGCTGGAGAACTAATTCTCCCTGGAACAGCTATGATAGCTTCAGAGGAAATGAAACCTTTGAGAGTGGTCTTGATGAAATAGGGTAAGAGCTAAGAAGTACAAACACCGGAGTGGAGGAATAGGAATTCCGACAGGTTGGGGGTGAGGTGAGAGTGGGAAGACCTAAAACAGGGCAGGGTGGATGTCTAGGTCACTATATTATGTGGCCTTTAGAAAAAAGACTTAAACATTGAATGGCCCATGAATGATATTATAAATATCCACATGATACTTGGCAGAAAAATTAGGTTCCCCCAACCTTGCTCTAAAGTTGCTCCTCATATGCCAAACTAAAGAATTTAAACTTTCCCTTGAATTCAACAATAGAAGCTTCTAAACAGAGAGATAATCGGATTTTTTATATCAAAATCACTCAGATCACAGTGTTTGGTGTGGACCATGTTAGGAGAGAGAGGGTCAGTAGAACAATTATGTAATATGGGGCCCAGGAAGGAGGGATGAGAAAATGGTCCGGGAGGCTGGCAGTGGAGTGTAAACCTGGGTACCAGAATTAAGATACTAAGTAGAACCGATAGGGAGTTTGTGACAAGTCTGTCAGGCAATGTCAACAGCAAGCAGCCTATACAAGAGTGGTCTCAGTAGACTAGCACATAGCCTACGTGAGGGGAGAAGGGCGTGTGTTAGGGGTGTAGAAACAGGCTGATGCAGTTATATCTAATACACACACCATAAAATCACCTGCCATTTTTCAGAGCCTATCTCTGTTAAGCGACGTGACAGCAATTAGATGGTGACACCATCTGATTCCAATCCCTTCACACACTTTTCAGCCCAGTACTTTATTCACGTCAAAGCACACTGCTTCGGTTGGTATCTCTGGATCTGCGCAGCTATTGCCCAACACTTCATATTTCTACAGTCACCATTTATTATGCTGGCAGAACATTTCATCATGGTGAAACAACTCCGTTTCCTTCAATTGTGTAAGGCCCACCCCTACATCCCCTGGTTTACCCTAGACTCATTTGGCTCTGGGCGCTTTGCAAGGGATCCCTTAAAAGGCAGAGTGAGCCTGTAGGTGAAGGGTATTGGGGGAAAAGTAGCCTGAAGACCAGGGAAGATGGAACTTGGCTGAGAGAGGACTGGGCAGTGGTGTTGCATGTGCAAACGGCAAGACAGTGGGAACAAGCCCATGGAATCCTGCTGAGGTTCAACCCTGCTTAAGCAGTGGTTCATTTGTTCCTGTATGACTCGGCAGCACATGTTGGTGAAGCAGAGACTGGCACAGCTGACCCCCTTAGAACCCTGAATGTAACCAGGCCAGAGCTTGAAATCTGCTCTGTAACTCAGAGGCTCAGTTTCCCTAGATTTTGTTTTAGGAATTAACTCAATAAAATGTGTGGGATACTTCAGATGGTTTAGTTCTTATGTTTGATTTTAGTTCCTGCTTTATGCTTTCTGGACTTTCATTTTGTTTCTGAATTTCTGAGCAAACCCACTCATGCATGTTCCGAAGGGCAGAGCCTGGATCTGTCAGAGTGGACTGCGGCCACTCATCTGATCTTTCGAACTCTTCACCTCCTATATGTAAAGTAAAGTGGACAGAGAACCTGTTTCTCAGCGACACTGCAAAGGTCTGTATAAGGAGAAATGCCCAGTTCCAGGTACACTCTGCAGACATGGACTATGTCTGCTGTGACGCCTTCACTGTTTTCTTGTTTCTCCCCCATTGGAAAAAAAAGAAAGAACAATAGGACTCTGACCTTACTTGCTTGGCTGGTAATTACTGTAGGGTCAAAAGATATAACATTGTTATGGTTCTTGATTTCTATTGCCCAGCTGCCCTTAGGACATACAAATGTCCTAGGAATACAAATGTTTGAACACTTGAATAAGATTTTGTTGCTTCCATATTCAGTCTTAACTGCACAACCTAATGTTCAGGGAATTTAGCAGCTCCATTCCGCCTCCTCTTTACAGAATGAATAAATAAATAAATGAATGAGTAACGGAATTAATTCTGAATCTTTAAGGAAAAGACATTGCAAACGCATCCACCATACCTGCCCAGGATGTCTAGGCTAAGGATTAAGACTCCAGTGAGTATCACTGTATCACTGTATCATTGTCTTCCTGTTCATCATTGATTTGCTCGAGCAAGCACCAGTAACATCTCCCGTATGTCCTGTCTCATGCAAGTAGAGCCCAAGGGCACCTGCTTGCTCCAGGAACATAAAGAGCCTCAAGCCATTCCATCAGGTCATGGGAATGAAGTCTATAATTGCTACTGGAATTTGGCATATCAAATACGACATGAGTAGCTTGCCAGGCTCTGCCATGTGGGTGGCATACTCTTGTAGTCACCTCTGATCTCCAGCATTTATTGATGAACCACACGGCCACTTTGCCTCCAGTGAGTGACTCCAGTGAGTGAGATGGATAAATATAAGAGAGGCCTAGGAGTTCCTGCACAGGGCTCAAAAGATGGCATCTGAGCTGCTACTCCAGGAATCAAATTTCAAGGCCGGCACCTCAGACCCAACACACTGGATTTAGCCTAACATTAAATCTCTCAGCAGCCATCAAGTGTCCTTATGATCTTAGTTCCCCAGTTCCTAAGTCCAGGCTCCTTGGTCACAGCGCCAAAGGTAGAACATTCCTCACAAGGGTGCCGCTCCACTCCTCCTTTGCCCAGTCCAGAGAGTGGCCTTCGGGAAGGAAGTGGGCTCCCCATAGCCTGGCATTGAGGGCCCTTCACCGCCCCTCAAGCATGCTTCTGGGCCCACTCCTGAAGCTCCTTCTCAGACTTCAAGGTCATTTCCTCAAGGTAGTCCTCTCTACTAGCCTTTAAAAGCTAGCCTCAAAACCTTCCTTCCCTCAGTCATTCCTTAAGATGTCACCAAACTGTCTTTTCTTCACAGCTCTACAGTAGTTTTTACTTTCTGCATAAAATTTTTTTCACTAAATAATAATAATACTTCTCATTAAAATATGAGTGGGGGGCGGAGCGATAGCATCCCATATGGTCCCCGCGAGTCGCCGGGAGTAAATCCTGAGTGTAGAGCCAGGAGTAACCCCTGAGCATTGCCGGGTGTGACCCAAAAAAAAAAAAATGTGAGCTCTGTGATGACAGACACCAAAGCTATCTCGCCCACACCAAGACCTGTCACCTGTGCCCACCTGGCTCCTAGTCAATACAAGGAGGGCAGAGAGAGAGAGTTCAATAATGTATGTGGAATCACTGGGTAAAACAAGGGTGGATACCGGGAATAGTACAGTGTTAGGAAGAGCAAAGCAATATTTTTAAGTAGAAGGCCTCAAGTTCCATCCCTGGCTCTCTCCTATATGTAACAAGTGCAATCCCAGCAGCTCTGCTCTTTGGGATCCCTGTTGCTACACCCAAGTATGTGCCTGAGCCGTCACTCTAGCCATGACTGTGCAAGCTACAACTAAACTGTGTGGCTGGTCACTGGAGCAAAAAGTTGGAGCGGGGAAGATCCTGGTTCACAACCTGTATTTGGCACCCTGATGACAGGAGTAACACTACCATCAGGGGGAAAATAAGGCCCTCAAGCACAACCCGCATGGTCCAGATTAATCCCCTGCCCCATGAGACTTGAACCCATGTCCTTGGGCCTAACATTGAACCATTGACCCAGTTGGCCAAAAAAGTCTGGAGGACCCCCAAGCCTTTGAAGCACCACATGGAAGACCTTAATGTTTAATTAATTAAAATAAAACTTTTAAATGGTTCAATTTAGATAACGCTTAATTGTTATCTGCTGAATTTCATCTCATGATGCACCTCAACCACCTTTCCTTAATAAAGATACTGCACCATTTCTATGATGAAAGTTGTCAAATACTCCACCATAAAATATGTTTGGACCTGTGGGAGTCAGAGGCTAGGTAAGACAGAAAATGGAACAGTGTGCTAACAATTGTCGAGGGTACTAATACCAACCTAGAACTGAGCATTAAATAGAGGCAAAAAGATACACATGACAACCCTTTAATGTATGTTCTGTAATCCATAGTCTGGAAGGGAAGGAAAAGAGAAAGAGAGAGAAAGGGAAAGAAATAAAGAACCTGCCATGGAGGAGGGCTGGGGAGGGGGAGGGAACCAGGGACGTTGGTGGTGGGAGATGGGCACTGGTGGAGGGACGGGTGCTGGAACACTGTATGACCAAAACCCAAATATGAACTTTTTAATTGTATTTCTTTGTAATTGTAAAATAATTAAAAAAAATATGTTTGGAAAATCTGCTAGAGCTCTTAATGTCAATAATGGTAAAATGCTTTAATACACTTCCCTCTTGACAAGCCTCCCTTTTCCCCCTCTGTTTGTATTTCTTTGGAGCTGTATTTCCACAGAACCGCGCTCCGCACCGCCCATTCACCACCTGGAGTTATTAGCGTCCCCATCAACCAGGGAAGCAAAATCGCAGCCAGAAAAGCTCAAGTATGACGACGCAAGGACGATGCCTAGTTCAGTTTGGGAATCTTCTGCTGATACAGGCAAGAGAAACAAAGAGCTGGTTTTCTTGCCAGGACTGTAATGAAAAAACGGAAAGACTCCATTTGCCTTCACCCACCCCCCCAACCCCCAACTGTACCCAGAGCCAAGTGTTTCCCATGAGGTTGACTGAGCCCATTGCCCCATTTAGAGATGAGCTGGTTGCAGTGAAGTCCAAAAGGGCACGTTGAGGAGTTCAGGACATGCTGCCCTTTTCCACAAACAGCTCTTTCAGCCCACTGTGTGCTTCAGTAACACAAAGGGCTTGGCATTTCAGCTCTGACCGCATGCCCCTCCAGGAAAAGGCCTTCCCACGCCCACCTGGTACAGCAGGCAGGAAGCAGGGCCATTTGCCATGGGACCGCGGCACATCATGAGAGCCCCTCATGTGTTACCAACACCTGTGCTTCCTTCTGCAAGTTGTGTGGTTTGGGCTCTTGTAATTTTTCAGACCTGGGCCCACCCACCTGTGCCCATGGTGGACCTAGGAGGGCAAGTGAGCAAATCAGATGTGACTGCCTGCACAAGTCAGCAGGGGTCTGCTGAAGGAGAGGATGAGAGGCCATGCTGGCAGAAAGAGCACGGCAGGAAGGGAAGGCACATGGCTGGGTGGGCCTCCCACTGGGTGGGTTTTGCCCCACTGTTGCTCTGAAACAGAGGTTTGTTCAACTCTGCTATAATAATACACAGCATGTGCATGCACACATGAATACACGTGTATACGCACACACGCACACATGCACGCCATGCCCCACCCCAAACCCCATGGAAAATAAAGACAAATTTTATCTGTAAAGAAGAGAATCCTGAGACATATAAAGGGGCCACTGATTTATTTCAGCTTTCCAATTCAGTTTTGTGTTGAGTCATACACAGAAATGCTTAGAACTTATTCCTGACTCTGTGCTCAGGAGTCATCCGTAATGGTGCTCAGAAGACAATGGTGGCACTCTGGATCCCATGGTACCTCTCCCTCTGTGGTCCCTGATCTCTCCAATTGTGATCTTTGAAGACAGATCATGAGTGAGCCCTGAGAACTGCCGGGTATGGCCCCAAAACAATAAAAAAGTATAACCCTGGAGGGCCCCCACCACCGTCACCCTGGTGTTCTCTGGCACCCCAAATCTTGAGCACTGACCACTCTGCTTGTTTGGTCAAGTAGAGCCCAGAGTGCTCCTGGGTGCTTGGAAGAGCCCAAAATAAATATAAAATGTTTGAACAATTGTACTAGTTCAAAAAGAAGGCATGTGGACAAGAGGAAAATGAGAGGGATATGGCCAAAGAGGCTGAAAGATCTCATTTAAAAAATGAATACACCAAAACAGATGAAGATGCTCCATGGGCAGTTATTCTGTGAATGGGCAAAAAAAATTAAGGTAATATGGGAGGTAGGAGGGAGCCATTTTAGTTTGAGCTTAGAAATTAGGAACTAATTTCTATTACTATGATTGTTTTTCCAGCTTCATGTTTGAGCAATACCCTGCAGTGCTCAGAGGCCACTGACATTATGATCAGGGGTTGTTCCTGGCAGTGCTCAGGGGACCAAGCAGCGCCAGGGGTGGAAACCAGGCCTCCCTGCATGCAAAGCATGTGCTCAGCCTGTTGCACCATCTCTGCAGACCTAGTGATAGGATTTTCCCCTTCACTGCCTCTGGGAATCTGAGCAGAACAGCACTTGTGGCTGCTACCTGTTACCGTTCACACAGGTCCTGAGCTGCCTTTGGATCTGCTGTGTGGATGCAAGGACCAGACACATTCAGATGACCTGGTGAGCTCTGGCCTTTCCATTAACCAGCTGATCAACAATTCCAGGGTGGATCACCCTGCGGGCCACATTTCCAGCATAAGATAAACTGCCTTCCCATTCCACGGAATGGATGGCACGCTTCCTTACCACGATACAAAACCACACCTAAATGCCAGGAATGACACATAAGAGCGACTGGAAAATTAAAGGGAATCATTGCTTTTGGCTTGGCAGAGTCACAGGGAGAAGGGTAGAGAGAAGATGACCGGAGCATGCCTTGTTCTACAATTCATCAAATTACTAGCATGTTTTAGCATGTTTCAGTGCTAGATGTGGGCTTCCTTTTATTATTTTTATTAGTTATGGGCCACACTTGCAATGCTCAGGGGTTACTCTTGGCTTTGCGTTCAGTTTGGATTTTTGAGCAGTGCCCTGGGGACCATATGGAATTCAGGAGATCGGCCTTACCTGCTGTATTATTGCTCTGGTCCCTGGAGGCTTCCTTTTGAACTGTTCATCTAGTTCTATCTTTCCTTTGGGACCAAATCCCATTCTCATGCTTCCAGCCCCGGGAGCTGCTTGCCTGAGCTCTTTATCATATGCTTGCCTTCACCACTTTGCACAAATCAGGTCAGCTCCCCAGCTGCAGGAGTCCCAAGAACTCAGTGCTTTTTGTTTATAGCACATAACATAATTATAACTGTTTAGAAATTTGTGTACTCCTTGAGCACTGCGGGCTCTGCAAGGGCAGAGGTCATGCTGTTCCGCTGCGACTGTATCCAAAGGCTCACACAGAGCCTGGCACCGTGCCTGGCTCCAGCCAGGCACTCCAATAGTTGCAGCTGGTCAAAGAGATGGCATCAGTCCAGCCGGAGTTAACCCAAGCCTGAGGCCTTAACCCTGCTCTGAAACCATAACCTGGCAACACCCAGGAACCAGCAATCAGATGAGCAGCACCAGGAGGTGAGAGTTAAACCCTCCCAGAGTAGCCAAAATAATTATTGGGCCACGAACTATGCACCTGAAAAAGTGAACTACAGAGTTTTAGGCAGGACAATGTAGATAAGTCAAGCATTAACCGAGAACGTGGAAAGAGTTTAGGTTCTCATTTTTTGAGCTTTGGAGGCTTCAAAAAGAATATATTACATAAGACATAAATTAAAAAAAAAAACAACGAAAGAAAGACACAACCTTTCAAGAGAGAATCAGTATGGTCCAAGTTGAGATGAAATGGTCTAACTGTCTTCCTCTCTGAGAAGCTGGTGCAACTGATGTTAGAACACCGGTTTGGGAGCCAAAGTACCCCTCCCTCCTGCGGTCTGCAGGCCCAAAGCCAGGCAGGGAGAACACTACCTTGCTCGAGCTCTGGTCTCTTCAGAACACACAAACTTGGCAAAAACATTTGTGGTGCCCATTTCTGTCCTAGCAGCTTTACTAAACAGTTCACCTGTACTCATGAGTGCCTGCATCAGAGTTTCTAAATCAATCACCTAATTTTTTGAAGTAAGAGCTCTGAAATTCACTTTGACCTAGTATTTTCTATGTAAGAAAAACAAAGAGAGGGCCTGAGCGATAGCCCAGCGGGTAGGGCGTTTGCCTTGCAGCGGCCGGCCTGTGCCGGCCTGGGTTCGATCCCGGCATCCCATATGGTCCCCTGAGCACCGCCAGGAGTGATTCCTGAGTGCAGAGCCAGGAGTAGCCCCTGAGCATTGCCGGGTGTGGCCCAAAAAGCAAAAAAAAAAAAAAAAAGAAAAGAAAAACAAAGAGTGCAAGAGGAGCCTTGGGGCCGTGGGAGGGGGGAGGTGCTCAGGGGAGCAGAGTCCTCTGGATCTACACTCTGAGCCCGAGGGGAGGTCACCCATCTACGCGGACAGAAAACTGCAAAGTTCATTTCCAAAGACTGGTCTCAATAATGGAAGCATCAATAGAGTTTTGTTGAAAAAAAAAATCTCCACAAAGCACTGTGCAGCATTTTATATGGTGTCTCATGATTTTTCAGGGTGAAGGAGGTCAAAGCAGTATCATGATTTCGCTCTTCATAACACACAAATCTCTTACAAAAGGGATTTTTTAAAAAGATGAGTACTGAATGACTAAGAAACAAGTAGGAAAAAGGTTTTTGGGGGGATACACACAGTATGAAATGGTATCTTATTTTTTGTAGTACAACGAAATCACTTTCAGAGTTCCTGTAAGTACTATTTCCTACTGCTGTATGCCCATTGGTTTCCTGAGCCATTATCACCCTTCTCAAAGCTCCAATCTTCCAGATAAACTCTCTACCCGCCCATACCTACCCAGCAAGCCTCGGCCATCTATCTACCTATATGGCCACTGGGTAAACATCTCAAACCTAATTTCACTCCTGTTTTTCCACTTGAGGTAAATGCACTACTCACGTACACCTGAAAAGCCTTCTAGGATGTGTCCAGAAGACCAGCAATTATATGAGGCTTGTACAGTGCAAGTGCACCCCATTGACACAAGTAGCACATAAACAAGCCAATGTTTTACTAATTTATTCCGTCTGATTCTTTGAAAAGTACACAGAATGATTCTGACAGCTGAACCAATTAACCATTGATTAATAGCTTGGCTGACTACTTTGCTGCTTTGAAGCCATAAGCCAAAAAAGAAGCTCACCCTCAACTTATATCTTTGTAAAACATGTTTCCGCATATCGACCCCTGAATCAGCTGTGGTTATTGAAAGGATGCTCCCATATCAGGATGCACTGGGTTTACTTGGTAACAGAATCCCTAAACCTTTACTCTAAAGATGACCACAGTGTTTACTCTGGAGTCAACAATGAGTTTACCATCCCTTTCTTTCTGAACTTCATTTGACAATCTAAGTGACGCCGAACTGGCACTGGTTTAAAATCTAAGACCCTCTCCTCTCGTCCAACCATTCCCACGGCTAACTTGCAGGATTACAGTGTTGCTATGATGAAATGATGTTCACCCACTACCCAGGTGAATGGTGGCCATCCATTACCATTATCCCTATTCTCCTTCAATAATAAATTGTGATGACACTCATTGATCAGTAGTCCCTAAACTTGTGTGTAACTTGGAATTACCTGGAGAGCTTCAGCACTGCTGTGCTCTGTCCTACTTGTGTTCTAACCATTAACTCTTGTAGTCTGTGCCCTGGTTTTAACACCTTAAAGCTTCCCCAGGGAGGGCAAGAGTGATGGCTTAATGGATTGAGGGCATGGAAAGAAGGCTTTGCATGTGGAAGACTCATGTTAGATCTCTGGCAATTTGTTCCCCTGAGAACCCTGGAGCAATCTCCATGTACAGAGCTAAAAGCAGTCCCCAAACTCCATCAGGTTTGGCCACCAAAACAAACTGGGGACTAGAGCAATAATTCAGCAGGGTGAACACTTGACACGGCCAACCTGGCTTTATACCCATCACCCAATGTGGCTACCTGAGCCTACCATGAGTGATCCCTGAGCACAGAGCCAGGAATAAGCCCTGAGAACCACCAGATATGGCCCCAAAAATCCCCAAGTGATTCTAAAGCACAAAGGAGCACACAATCTTGAGAACCACATAGAGGCAGGAAGATTCATTTCTGTATAAACATATGTGTATCTGAGGCATACATGCTCCCAACACAGCTAATCTCCCAGGTTCTGTGAACCATGGCACTTCTATGACTATGGTATACTAAATCATGCTAGGGTGAGTGAGGTTCTGCTACAGGAACAAAGAACTCCAAAATCACTGCCACAGTGCTCACCACTGGGCTCAATACATGACCCAACTAACATGCTTTCTGTTTTTTGGTCTGTGCGTTCAACATAGCTTGTCTAGTATCCTATCTCCTGCAACTTTGCATTTGCCCCAAGATGTAGTTTTAATAAGTTTGCCAGACCTAGAATCACTCAAAACCTAAATACTCACATCCCCAAAACTGTGGACAGACTGAGCAAATATCTGGTTAGAGAACAGGGTCACTGACTGCTTTCAGTAATTGAGGTTATGTAATTTTTTCCAAATCTTTATTTGAAAAATGTATTTATTTATAGACAACTTAGTAGAAACGTGAAGCCCCACCCAAGAGAGAAGCCTATTTCAAGTCCAGGTATGCATGTCTCAGCGGCTAAACACAACAGGCTTCCTTGGAGGAGAAGCTGGGCCCCTCTCCCAGACTCAGTCCTCTCTGGAAGGCCCGGTGGGCCCGCCCAGAACTGCTGCCAGTGCAGTCTGCCATGATCCAGGGACACAGTCGCACAGAAGAGCTGCTGCCGGCTCTCCCCGTGCTAGGCTGACTACGAAGCACCCTGGAGGGGGTGGCAGGTTCCTACCTTCACCTGATAGAGCTTGAAGTCAGAGGAATCTCATACACTGCAATCGCAGCCATTTTTCCTTTTTTTTTTTTTTTTTTTTTTTGGTCTCACCTGGCAATGCTCAGGGGTTACTCCTGGCTTTTCACTCAGGAATTACTCCTGGCGGTGCTCAGGGAACCATATGGGATGCCAGGGACTGAACCCAGGTTGGCCACATTCAAGGCAAATGCCCTACATGCTGTGCTATCACTTCAGGCCCTCGCAGCCATTTTCAAAGTCCAGACTCCACAGCTCATCAGACCCCACCCAAAAGAGAAGAAACCTGAATAAAAATATTCATTCTCATCAGTAATAACCTGTTACGGTATAAAAAGCAGACTGAAGAACTAAAAAAACACAGCACCTCAACTGAAAACTGCACTCGCCCGCCTGTCTACCATTATGATTACCTCTTATTTTGACTAGGGATGGAGGAGGGAGTGTCTCCCAAACTGTGCTCAGTAATTCCTGACTAAGGGGTCTACAAATACCCAGGATATGGCACGTGCTATAGCTCTGTAGTGCTACGGATTGCCCAGATCCCACCAGAAGTGCTTGGGACCTCCAGGGCTTTACCAGTGATGCTCAGGGAACCATGAAATGCCAGGGAAGGAGCCGGGACGAGCCACTTGCAAGGGAAGCACACTAATCCCGGGACTATTTCTCCAGTCCCAATTTCCTCATTTTTGTCCCATTTCTCCTGGGACAAAACACATTTTTCCATGTGGCAGCAAAAGTCCAGGACATGTACAGTGGGTGCAGGCGTATTGTGACCAGATAATCAGTCAGCAACACACAAATGATCATTTCCTGATCTGATGCTTCTTTAACAAAAAAGCAGAAAATACAGTTTGTTTGCCTTTGTTTTGCAGTTTAATTTAGGAATCATAGTGGCTTTACATAAACTCTTACTAAAAAAACCTATTCAATATTTTTGAACAAGAAAGTTAACTTGAGCCCAAGGGAAAGAAGCATTGTATACCATTACATAACAGTTACTCTATTACTTTAAGACTGAATGGCAGCCTCAGGCAGCAATGCCAAAAGGAAAGAGAAATCATTTGTGAAACTATCTGAATACAGTCATCTCTTCTGATGTATTGTGAGTTGACTACAGTTGTGCTTTTCCCTAAGCTCATTCAATTATGTGTTACTTATCCGGACCTGAGAGAAGAGTTTTTCTCCCATCTAGAATTAGTTAAAAAGGCAGACAGGATTCTTCTAATAAAAGCTTCAATGAAAAGCACTAACTGCTCTCCGGTCCCTGCTTATTGCAAAGGATTCATTACACACTCCTTTGTAGGGTCTCTGTTAATTGTCTATTTTCTATACAAACATCACAAAAAGCAGAGGATGGAAAATCATGGGTTCCACAGCTATGCCCCTAGGTGTGTGACTGCAGCCAGCAAGTTAACCTCTCTGAGTTTGCCTGTAAATGGAATTATTTACCTCCTGGACAAGGGCATTGTAAGCACTAAGGGAATAAATGTCATGTGCTTGACATTCAGTACATACAAGCGTCCTTCCGTTGAACACTGCCACCTCTAGAAGCTCTCTCGAACATGAACTTCTTAAGAAACGCTTCCTTTCTAGACTCAGAGCTACATAACGCCCATCTAGAGACTGCAGTTCCCCAACCAGCATCCTTTAATCCTTTACACCTCATCTCCAGTCCCAGGGCTGAATGCTAAATGGAGCAATCCAGTTTAGCCTATTTCCTCTGCCACCATGATTGGTTAACAGATCAGCATGAGAGAAGCTCAGAAATTCTGGCCAGTGATGCTGGAGCGAGAACACAGCCCTTTTGCTTTGAAAGTGAACAAACAGGCACATGTTTTTGAGCTACTGGCAGCCAGGCTACCACCTTGAACAACTCTTTCCTGCACTTATTAGAGCATGTGTGTTCTACTTGGTGTCTCCTGGCCTCACACAATGCAGGAGCCCTGCCAACAGCCCTCTAGCTACTATGAAGGGCATCAACCTGGGCCAACAGACACAGGGCAGAGCCAACAAAATCACAAAGAAATTAAACCATCATCAAAGTGTGCCTGAAACCTACCCAACCGCTCTATGCTTTGGTTATATGACATACTCAATTGTTTCCACCAACTAATCTAATTTGAGCAGGGTTTTCTGACCCTTAAAAATATCCTAAATGACATATCTCCAACTTTTCTGAAAGAATCACTGAGAAAATGATCATATATAAACCCCAGGTCTCTCCCAGTGGTTTAACTCAGATGTCAAATTCCCTAGAAGCATAACCCTCATTGGTCTGGGTGACCTGTTAACCCAGGGCCTACAAAGTTTTCAGGAAACTGGCTTTCAATAACTGCTTAATTTAGACTAGTAAGTCACTGGGTTTGGAGGAATCGTAGAGCAAGTAAGGCTCTTGCCTGAAGAACAGCTCAACTGGGCTCGTTCCCTGGCACCATATATGTACCCCAAGTACTATCAGAAGTGATTCAAGAGGGATTTCTGGTTTCTGGTTCTGTTTTTTTTTTTATTTGCTTTTTTGTGTCACACCTAGCAATACTCAGGGGTTACTCCTGGCTCTGTACTCAGGAATTACTCCTGGCAGTGCTCAGGGGGCCATATGGGATGCGGGGATTAAACCCATCAGCTGTGTGCAAGGCAAACGCCCAACCTGCTGTATTATCGCTCCAGCCCCCAAGAATGATTTTTGAACTAGAAAATGAATCCTGAGCAAAGTAAGTCTTGAGCACAGCCTGCTGTGCCCACCTGCAAATTAAAAACAAATTCGTGAAAGGAAATTTACCAAGTCAAAGGAGTTTCAGAACTTCTAAAAGTCTTCCTCATCAAAATGCAATAGTTTATAGGGGAATGCCTAGATCATCCTTGGTCCCAAAATACAGGGAGGCTGAGGAAAGACTGCGTGGAGGTGTGGTGGGGAAGAAATAGATGAGAAGCATCAGGGGGTGAGGGGCAATACACATCAGTGGCGGGAGGGGGAAGGAATGATAGAGCCAATTCAAACCACAGAGTGAATCAACAGCGCTGAAATCATAAGACCCAAACTTTAACAAAGAAATTTTAAAAGGTGTCTGTGGAGATGGCAGGCTGGGGTGGGACTGGGGCTAGGAGAGGAAACTGGTGGTAGCAGAGGGAAGCTGACACCAGTGGCAGGTTCGGTGATGAAACATTGTTTGTCTAAAGCCCAATTATGAATAGTTGTAAATCACCTATTTCAATAAAGTAAAACCTACAGGGAAGAAACAAAGTCCTCCTCATCAGATATGCCTGAAATAGGAAAGCAGGAAGGAGCTTATAAGGCATGCATTGTTATTGGTGCTCGGGTCAAACCTATCACAGCATGTTTTCTACCAATGAGCTAGAGCTAGCAAAGTCCAAAACACAGTAGCCATCAGACCAGAACTAGTAAAGTTCACAACACGGAAGCCATCAGACTAGCTAGAAAAGTCCAAACCCCATCAGACTATACCCAGCAAGGTCCAAAACCCATCAGACTATAGCTAGCAAAGTTCACAACACAGAAGCCATCAGACTGTAGCCAGCAAAGTCCAGAACCCATCAGACTATAGCCAGCAAAAGTCCAAAACACGGAAGCCATCAGATGGGCCCAAGATCACATCACAGCTCGCACCAAGGCTGAGCTTCCTTCCATCTGCAAAATGAGGGCAGCCATACCTATCTCCTACCTGGGCAACAGACCCATTAAAATCACTTCCTCAGGCTGGCAGGGATCAGGCATTTCCCTATGTACAGCAAAGCTTACCTCCTGGTATTGGTTCTGATCTGGGCTTCAGAAATTCAAGTCATCAAATACATACAGTGTTGGGCCACTTCCCAGAAAACTCAGCAGAATCAGCCCTAGAAGGATAAGGACAGGGAACACATACCCTGAGCCCCCACGGGGTCCTGGACACAGCGCATACCCAACTTTCTGACTATGCTGCTCCTGACTGTTCCTGTGTGACATGTAAGTTCTGTAACTGGCAGCATGGAACACCTGCACATCCCTAGGGACATGGACTCAAACATACACAAGCAGTGCAGAACTGTTTAGACCTGTATTCTGCACCTTCTACACCTGCGAAACTGTCCCATACCAGAAATTGAAGACCACTATATATGAAACAATCAGCTCCGGGAGGACAGGGGCCTTGTCTCATTCACTCAGCTATTCCAACACCCAGAAAGCACCCAAGAAATAGTTCTTGAATACATATATAAAGATGAGTGAGTGGACAAAGAATGGTAGAATCTCAATTCTCAGAACAAAACATGTTACATTCAGATTAGCGAGTCCACAGATTAGGAAATTGCAGCGGGGAGATCAAACACCTGGAAATAAATGCCAGAAGCCTTCTGAGGCTGACAGAGCTACCCTGAATTCCAGTCTAAGAATGTAGTGCCCAGGCCTGAGGCCTAGGCATGTTCCTAAACATACGGCGTCACAATTTGCCTTCTAAAATAAGCTCAATTACCAAGATTAAATACAATTTGGTTTTGCTTTGCCTTTTTCTTGGGGGTGGTCCACATCTACTCAGAGCTTACTCCTGGCTCTGTGCTCAGGGATCACTCAGGTGACTATATGTGGTGCTGGGAATTGAATCCAGGTGGACTGTGTACAAAGCAAGTGCCCTACCTGCTATATTGTCTCTCCAGTCCTTCAAGAAAATGTTTTCATGCAGCTACAAAAAGACATGATGGAAAGACTACATGCCAAAATACTAATGAGAACTGGTCCTGGCTGGTAAGACAATAGGGAAATTTGTGTTTTTCTTTTTTTTTTTGTGAAATTTTTGGATTTTATATAATAAACTTAAATTGCTTGTCTAATGAAAATAAAAGCGAGATGGTGGCAATTAAAGTGTCTCACACAACACTTATACCATAAAGCAGGGTCCAGTATGCGTCATTTGCCTCTGAGAACCGTGCAGACATTGGGAAGAGCTGTCATACATTTCCTATGTCTCTTGTTTCTTGTTATGTATTTCAGCTAACTTAATGCCATCCTTGTATGACCTGTTTTCCAAAGCGCTCTTCTATCCCTCCTTTCAGCAAAAGCTCCATCTGTTAAAACTCCACTCTGGGTACTGAATAACCAGCTCACAGAATCAGCAGCATGCTCTCATTTGCTCATTCAGCTGTTAATTCATTAACTGAGTAAACACTGATTAAAAACTTACCATATTGAATATCCCTGCTATGTCTGCCCGCTGTTCATAAACTGTTGACCAGGTTATTTGCGTAGAAGACCCCCTTTGCTCATCCTTTGTCCTTGTGCTCTGAAAGGTGCAGACCCTACTCCAGCTCCTTTAAGGGGTGGGCATTTGAACCAGGAGAACCAATCAGCATCTCATTTGCCTAGCTACAAGGGATTGGTCAGGGGACAGGCGTGTTACCCAGACATGACCAATCCCAGGCCCTGAGACTCAATTCTAAGACTTTCCTTGAGCTACCGGGAAAGTAGCCTTTTTGCCCCATCCTGCTATAACTGCTGACAGTCATCTTGCCACTCCTCCCCCAGAGAAATGATAGGCAATGCCAAGACATGGAGAAAAACTGTGAAAGCCTTTGCAATACGATTTAAGTAAACATGCTTCAAGTTCTATCCCTGGTCCTTTCAATGTTAAAAACCAAGCAAACCCCCTTCCTGCACGATCCACTTTCAGCTGGGGGTTGTATTTTGTAATCAGAAGAATCTGAAGTCATAAAATGCACACGGTAAACCATTAGGCTTGAACGTGGCTGATCCTGGTTCGAATCCCAGCAGCACGTATGGTACCCACAGTACAGTTATGAGTGACCTTGAGTATAGAGCCTGGAGTAAGCACTGAGCACCAGCAGATGTGGCTTAAAGATGCAACGCCCCCAAAAAAAAATCCTGACTAATGAAATTTGAAGTACTAAAAAAAAATTTTTGCTATTAAGGTTGATGACCAGGTCCATCTTTCCTGACATCCAGTCTGATGTGATAGCTGCAAACAATCGTGACTGACCAAAGTCAATAAAAAAAAAAATGTGCTTATTAAACAGCACAAGGAGCAAGGGGAGCAGGCATGGGGATTGTCGGGAAAGGCTTCGCAAGAAATCACATCTGAAATATATTTTTTTCCATTGAGACAGGGGAAAACAGAATTACTGTTTCAGAAAGTGAAAATGACACTGTTGATATACTTTCACAGTAAATGAAAACCACTCCACCGGCACATTGTACGAAGGACAATGATACTTAGGGAATGCTTAAGGGCACTTTTCGAAGGAGCCACAAAACAGCATCTCAAGAGACAGCAAAGTGCCACGGTCAGGCAGCAGGCCACTGTAAGAACCTCATCTGAATGTGGCCGACAATCGCACATGTCCAAATCATATTCAGGTCTGTTATTTTTTAAATTCTGATTCTATAAATTTACATTTTATGTCAATTTTTCTTACCCAGTGGATGACTACTGATAAAATCATAGCAGCCCCTTCAAGACGAATGAGCCATTG
The DNA here is from genome assembly GCA_021461705.1 of Cryptotis parvus. NCBI lineage: Eukaryota > Metazoa > Chordata > Mammalia > Eulipotyphla > Soricidae > Cryptotis > Cryptotis parvus. The sequence continues at coordinate 52,021 of JAJIBD010023176.1, read as the reverse complement.
ACTGGAGTTACTACCAACAAATGATAAAAAGCGAGAGAGGAGGAACACAAGTCTCTAGTTCCATGAAACATTTCATGATGGGTTAGAAATGTACCTGATGGCAGAAAACAACAATAGCTACTGTAAAAGCACCTCTGGAAACATTCATTTCACTAAGAAAGTGAAAAGAAGCTAGTATGTTTGAGGATACGTGCTTAACGGGAATGTTGGTAAGATAAATAAGTCTGAAAAATAGGACATGATGGGACAAATTCTCCTTGCCTTTGTTGTTTCTAAACACATCAGCAATTTATTTTGTCTAAAAACACAGCTCCAATGACCAGAGTAAAAAAGAACCCTCCCTACGACTGAAAAAAAACTAAGCCTCTCAGAACACTTCCACATAGTCTCAAGAAAAGAGATTGGGATTAGTGGTAGGAAGAAAGTAGGAAAAGCCTTCCAGATAACTAGATTTCAAAGAAGCAACTAGCTGTCCTCTATTTCTAAATACTTAAGGAGCACTGGCACAAGTCAAGTGGTAGAGCACAGACCTAGGAGGACAGGAGAGAGAGAGGAGGAAGGAAGGAAGGAAGGAAGGAAGGAAGGAAGGAAGGAAGGGAGGGAGGGAGGGAGGGAGGGAGGGAGGGAGGGAGGGAGGGAGGGAGAAGGGAAGGAGTGGGGAGGAAAGGAGGGGGGGAGGGAGGGGGAGGGAGGGGAAGGGAGGGAGAGGGGAGGGGAAGGAAGGGGAGGGGAGATGGAGGGAGGAGGGAAGGAAGGGAGGGGGGAGGGAGGAGGAAAGGAAGGAGGAGGGGGAGGGAGGGAGTGAGAGAGTGAGGGAGGGAGGGAGGGAGGGAAGGAAGGAGGAAGAGAAGGAGGGAAGGAAGGGGGAGGGAGGGAGGAAAGAAGACAACTGTTGAATTCTACCATCTCTGCTTGCCACAGGATCACTACTTAATCCACCTTGACCAGCAGCTGTGATGGCCCAGGCAGAGCCAGGCAACGGAATGGAGAGGCTTTTGGTGTAGGACATGTAAGCACTGAGCCACGGCAACAGGAGAAACTGATACTTGGCATGCATTTGCGAGATGCCTGTATCTGGGCTGGCGAGATAATAAAAATGGTACTTGCCTTACACACCGCTGACCCAGGTTTGCTCCCTGGGACTGCGAATGGTCCCCTAAGCACACAATCAGAAATAGAAGGTAAGAACAGGTGGATGTGGTCCCAAACTCTCCCCTACATACACACACATAGAAACAGAAATGTTGGTGTCTGCATGGTGGAGATGAGTTTCCCCAGGGACCTGCCTTTCTTCTCAAAAAAATACTGAAAGACAAAGGGATTTACATTGCAATCCCTAAATGTATGTAGGGCAGCCACATGTGAAAGAGAAGGGAGAGAGAAAAGAGAGAGACAGAGAGAGACAGAGGCAGACAGGAGAGGAGAGGCAAAAGTGCCTGCTACAGAGGCAGGCTGGGGCAGTGGGGAGGGAATCAGGGGACAATGGTGGTGGGAATAGGACACTGGTGGAGGGATGGGTGTTGGAACACTGAATGACTGAAACCCAATCATGAACATCTTTGTATGTGTCTCGCAGTGTTATAATAAAAACTTTTTTCAAAGTCGAAATGAAAAAAAATGCTGAAAGATCCCAAAGTGAAGTATTTCTTTGTTAACTAGATTATTTTGGTAAAAAAAAAGACATTTTATATTTACAAAACCAAAAATATGTACAATAGGCTACACAGTATGCAGTCTTCCATCCAATCTAGACCTAAGATCCCACTGGCTTTCCTGAAGAGCTCAACAGTATTCTCACAATCATCTTTCTTGACAACCTTTCAGCAACAGGCAATGCATAATCATGTGTGTGTGCTCCTGTTTCAGCACTTACACCTTTCTTTTTCCTTCATATGAAAACACACCACTTGCCCTCCCTCGTCTTAAAAACTTAACAAATTCACACTTGGTATGATTTCTTTCATATGTGATACATAAATGACATAGAGATGAAGTATAGATGAATAAACTAATAAAAACTAACTTTTGCATGTTAAGCAAGATTAATGGTTACCAGAAGGGAAGGGGCAAAAGAAGTGTGTAAACAGGTAGAAAGGTGAAGGTAAAATTCTATGGTGAAGAAAAATCAAACAACAAAGAATTTTATGGAAAAGGATAGAATTGAACTTAAGAGCGTTATCCATTCAGGTTGCTTTTTAATGTTACACTCGTAATATATTTAATGTTAGAATTCAGAGTAAATTCCATCAAATAATTTTTTGGTTTTTTGTTTGGGGGAGGGTACTCCTGGCTCTACGTTCAGGAATCACTCCTGGCAGGCTTGGGAGCTTTCTGAGGTGCCGGGGGATAAAACTTGGGTCAGCTACATGCAAAGTAAACATTCTAACCACTGTGCTATCTCTCCAGCACTAGATAGTTTGTTTTTAATTATTTTTTATTTAAAAATTTTAATGTGTCCTGAAATTATTCCTTTTTAGTATATATAACTACTATGTCAAACAGTGGTTCAGTAGAAGATACATGAGTGAGGCCCAAGGTTCAGTCATCAGTGCCCTGTGTACTATCTCTTTTGGCCCCATTCTGATCATTTTCTAAATGCAGAAACTATAGGGGGCCAGAGCGATGGTACAGCAGGAGGGGCATTTACCTTGCATGTGGTCACCCTGGATTTGATGCCTGATAGCCCATATGAACCCCTGTGTACCGCCCAGAGTGATTTTTTGAGTGCAGAGCCAGGAGTAGCCGCTGAACATCACCAGGAGTGACCCAAAAGGAAAAAAAAAAAAAAACCAACTATAAGACAGCCCGAGATTAAATCCCACTCTCATCACCATGACATGACCTTTGACAAGTGACTATTCCCTGCTGGGTCTTAGTTGATCTCATCTGTAAATTATAAATTTTTATAATAAGTCATTCCTTATAATTTTACTCTGGAGTCAAAATGAATTAATAAATGAATACTCTCTGGCACACATTAGACACTTAACAAATGCTATTGTTATTGTTTTCAATTTACCAATTTTCTTTAGCTATGTCTAATCCATCATTTATCCATTTGTTGAATTTTAATTTCAATTTCTTACTTAAGAAAGAGACTCATACATGGGGCAGAGCTGCTACCGGCTCTCCCTTTGCCAGCTGATCACGAGGCGCCCAGGAGGGAAGGCGGGTTCTAGCCCTGGCCTGACATCCCAGCAGAGCCTCGCAAGAAGCCAGAGGAACCCCCACACTGTGAGGGCCGCCATTTCCTCATCCGGACTCCCCATTCGTCAGAGCTCCACCCAGCAGAAGAGCTGATCACAAGCCTGGCTCACGCAGTTAATCAATCACTGTATCACTGTCTTCCCGTTCATCATCGATTTGCTCGAGCGGGCCCAGTAACATCTCCATATGTCCTGTCTCATGCTAGTAGAGCCCAAGGCAACTGCTTGCACCAGGAACATAAAGAGCCTCAATCCATTCAGGAATGAGGTCTATAATTGTTACTGGTATTTGGCATATATATCAAATACAACACGGGTAGCTTGCCAGGCTCTGCCGTGCAGGTAGCATATTCTTGTAGGTATCTCTAAGTCCAGCATTTATTGATGAACCTGCGGCTGCGCGAGCCGGGCGCTGATAGGCTGGTCTGCTGGGTGGAGGTCTGACAAGAGAGAAGTCCGGATGTGGAAAATGGAGGCCTCATGGAGTGGGGGGGGGTCGTCTGGCTTGTTGCGAGGCTCTGCTGGGATGGTGGGCCAGGGCTAGAACCCACCATCCCTCCCTGGCGCCTCGTGAGCGGCTGGGCACAGGGAGAGCCAGTAGCAGCTCTGCCCTATGTCTGCGAGTCTCTGGACCGGCATACCTGAGCCGGATTTAAGAAAGACTGCTGCAGGGTGGAACTAGATGAGCCGGGCGCTGATAGGCTGGTCTGCTGGGTGGAGGTCTGACGAGAGAGAAGTCCGGATGTGGAAAATGGAGGCCCTCATGGAGTGGGGGGTTGTCTGGCTTGTTGCGAGGCTCTGCTGGGATGGTGGGCCAGGACTAGAACCTGCCATCCCTCCCGGGTGCCTCGTGAGTGGCTGGTCACAGGGAGAGCCAGTAGCAGTTCATCAATAAATGCACAAGATTTGAGGTGACTACAAGAGTATCCCACCTGCATGGCAGAGCCTGGCAAGTTACCCATGTTGTATTTGATATGCCAAATACCAGTAACAATTATAGACCTCGTTCCCATGACCTGATGGGATGGTTTGAGGCTCTTTATGTTCCTGGAGCAAGAAGATGCCCTTGGGCTACACTAGCATGTGACAGGACATATGGAGATGTTACTGGTGCCCGCTCGAGCGAATCAATGATCAATGGGAAGACACGTGATACAAGTGAATTTCAATTTCTTCATCTCAATTTGGTGATTTTCAATCTTGATCTGCTTTCAACTTTCCCTTTTTAATATTTTTTGGGTGGGAAGATAGCTTGAACTATCTCCCAATGACCCAAGAACTGCTCAGGAGATCCAGGGCCTCAGTGATACTTGGCCCATGTGTCAGGCCTGGTTTCAGTGATCAGATCCAATGATGCAGTGCGGCTGGGGCCCAACGCAGGAGGGCACTAGGACCACACAAGTGGCTCCTGAAAGAGGCATTTTAAAGAGTCAGAGATAAAACTGGAGTCTAGCACATATCAGTTATGTACTACCACCATCTCTCTGGTCCTCTTATAGTTTTTATATCAACCTTTGTCATTAATTCTTGAGGTTTCTTTTTTGGGGGATGGGGGTATCTGGGCCTCACCAAGTAATGCTTTGGGAACACTTATGGTTATGTGCTCAGGGATCACTGTCAACAGTACTAGGGAGGACCATAAGTGATGCCAGGGATCAAACTAGGGTCAGCTACATTCAAAGTAAGTGCCTTAACCCTGCATTAGCCCTTCAACCCCTATTTTAAATATACAACTTTTATAGTTTTTTTTTTAATAGGTTCTATTACTTCCAAGTTGAAATAGCCAATTTCCTGAATACTATTTATAACACTTAATTGTGAACTCATTTTCAGAGAAGATAATTTTTCTTTAAGAATGTATTTGCTCAGGGCTGTTAAAATATCTTTAGAGAGTGATTTTATGCTGTGCTAGAGATTTTCATGGTACTGGATCTGTTTTGATGTTAATTTTGCAGCTTGAGGAGTATCTTGTCTCAAAGACAATAAAAATAAAGAGTTCACAAATATGGCCCCACACTTTTAATTTCTCACTGGTAGCTTTTTTTCTACTAAGGCAAGTTTCCTCCATTTCTCCTGACACTGTGGTTTGCTTAGCTCCTTTTTAGAAATTCTAATTCTTTGTCATAAAATAACTGTTATCTAAGAATCCAGGACACTCAAACCTACCTTAATCCCAGACTTTTTCCTTAGAGTCACAGTGTTATTAGCGCCTAAACTCCATAATCTATAGCCTATGCCAGTACAAAGGTGTATGCTGCTATGGCGTTAGCTCATATAACCTAAATTGCTATGGATTTAGCCCATATAACCATATGGCTTCAACATTGTGCTCCATTTTTGTTTGACACTTGTGGACTTCTGGGGAGTTCCTTGGATACCTCTTTTAGCTCAGTCAACTCTGCATTCATATGAAAAAGGATGACCTCAAATCAGTTCAGTTCACCATTTTGCCTGGCGTCCAAGGCCACCAAATCTAATAAAACTAACTATTCATGCATAAGCTCTGTCCACGTAATAGCTGCATCTTACTCAAAGTTTAAATCCCCAAGTCACAAGGTAGTATTACTCCTCCAATTGCCTTTCTCTTCCATGAAACAAGTGAGTATCCTGAGAAGTCTCCTGGGAAATTCTGTTAGGTCTGATAAACAATTTCCCATAAAAGCCAATTCAGCTAGTTTTTCTTTCAGTAAGAATTTAGTGTCCTGGGACTGGAGCAATAGTTCAGTGGGTAGGGTGTTTGCCTTGATTGCGGCCAACCCGGTTTTGATTCCCCAGCATCCAATATGGTCCCCCGAGCACTGCCAGGTGTAATTCCTGAGTGCAGAGCCAGGAGTAATCCCTGAGCAGTGCTAAGTGTGATCCAAAAAGCAAAAAAATACATGAATGAATGAACGAACGAGCGAATGAATGAATAAATGAATGAATGAATGAATTTACTGTCCTAAGTTGAGCAACAGGGAAAAAAATAACTGGCTTGGATATTGGGGCCATGTTCTGTGATAATTAAACTCTATAAACAGGAAATAAAATGACATTCTCATATTCTAAAAAAGTCAAAGAGGGGCTGGAATGATTAGTACAACAGGTAGGTTACTTGCCTTGCAAGTGGCTAACCAGGATTTGATCCCCTAGCATCCCATATGGTTCCCTAAAAACTGCCAAAAATTATTCCTTAGTGAGGAGCTCAGAGCAACCCCCAGCATTTCCAGGTGTGGCTTAAAATCAAAACTATTTTGTAAAACTTTTTTAATTTAATTTTTTATTAAAAATAAAAAAGCCAATGGAACAAAGGCAAGCCATTGGAACAGCAGCTCTAAGTGTTTATACTCCTAGCCCATACTCACACCAGTAAAGATACCCTCTAGATAGAATGAAGAGGACTATGCATGCTATTTAAAGCACGATTTTTTTTCTTTTTTAAGTTTTTCTTTTTTGGCTTACATTTCATGCCCAGCAGTTCTCAGGCTTACTCTTGGTTCTGTGCTAAGGGATCAGTCCTTGCAGTGCTCAGGGGACTGGATGAGATGGTATAGATCGAATCTGCATTGGCCACGTGCAGAGCCTATCAATCCAGGCCCTGGTTTATTTTTCTTGAGGAAGTATATTTAGATAGACATAAGTTAGCAGCATGACTCCAGGACACAACTTTTGCTAGAATAGTGGTGAACTCTAGGGGAAGAAATAACTCCAACAGGACAAGAAGGAGCTTCCTAGATGGGGGGGGCAAAATTCTCTTACTTAATCTGGGTGTTGTCTAATTACAAATTCTTCAAACTGTTCATTACAAATTCTTCAACCTGTTCATTACAAATTCTTCAACCTCTTCAATGCCCAAATCTTAAGATCTATTAAGATCTATTAAGATCTATTAAGATTTGGGCATTGTTCAGCATATTAGTTCTATCACGAGGCAAAAGTATGTATGAGAGATAACATAAATATTTTGTCAACTGATGAATAAAGTTCATTCTACGGCTTAACTTCTTCAGCATCCACGCAATTCACTGGAGGGGGAGTGAGGAGTCCAGGAAGCCCAGAGAAAGAAAAGGCATAAGCGGAAGGGCCTGGTGTGGAAAGAAGGGCCTGGCTCACACAGCTGACTTTCCAAAAGGATCTTCATACAATTTTACAGTGAGCTACAGAACTAGTGCTCAAGTCAGCCCTGCTGGATGTGCATAGCCAGTCAACCCCTGCAGAGAGCTGCTATGCCCCCCATGCTTAAAACTAATCTCTAGTGTACTACTATTGGGAGGAAGGATCTTTGGGAGGTAATTAAGTCATGAGGTGGGTCCCCGCCAATGGAACTAATGCCTTTATTCAAGAGACCCCAAGAGGTCTTACACATTCCTTCTACCCAGTGAGGTCACGTAGCAAAAGAATGTCTATCCAAACCTTAATGATCCACTAGCCCCATGACCTTAGACTTCTAGGCTGCCATAAGTGAGAAAATAAAATCTGCTGTCATATACCATTCATCTGTAGAATTCTATAATAGCTTGAGTGGTCAAAGACATGCCTATGCAGAGGGCACTTGAGCAAGAGACTTCTGTTCTTTGAATCAAAACTTTCTATCACTTGTATGAAGCATCAACAAGATAGTTCAGACACAGCTCTCAGCTTTGGACCCAGATGGCAAGCATCGAATACAGTGGTTACTTACCAACTTGGTAAGCTTGAACGAATTACTCAAACTCCAGGCCTCAGTCTCTTTTCCTGTTAAATAGAGTTAAAGGAGAAATTAGGTAGGTTCAGCAGTGCTCAGCCCACAATTAGCCTTTAGCAAATCTTTCCCACTAGTATTATTTCCCATACCAGAGACATACTCTGGGAATATCAACCCCAACTTCCATTTCCTTAGACCATCAGCTTACAGAACATATATTCAATGAACACTTTTCTCAGTGAGTTTTCAAAGTAGTCTTTTATATTGCAAAGAAATATAGATCCAAAAGAGAAAAACAAAGAGAAGATTCAGAGAGGCTAAGAAACTTAGTGAGGGTTGCACAGCAAGAACGAAGACCTGAACCAAACTCTTAAGACTAAGGAATAGAGTTGGCTGGACTGATGTTCTTTCAAGTTTTGAATTCTAAGATAAAGAATGCTGAGACTGGGGCGGAGCGATAGCCCAGCGGGTGGGGCGTTTGCCTTCCACGAGGCCGGCCCATGCAGGCCAGGGTTCAATCCCCGGCATCCCATATGGTCCCCGAGCACCTCCAGGAGTAATTCCTGAATGCAGAGCCAGGAGTAACCCCTGAGCATTGCCGGTGTGACCCAAAAAAAAAAAAAAAAAAAAAAGAATGTTGAGACTGAGGCTGGAGTGATAGCATAGCAGGCAGGGCATTTGCTTTGCACATGCTGACATAAGTTCAACCCCCGATATTCAACATGGTCCCTTGAGCACAGTCAGGAGTCAGGAGTAATTTCAGGAGTCAGGAGTAATTTCAGGAGTCAGGAGTCAGGAGTAATCCCTTGAGCACAGTCAGGAGTAATTTCTGAGTGCAGAGCCAGGAGCAACCACTAAGCATCGCCGGGTGTGACCCATAAAGGGAGGAAAAAAGGCTCTGGGACTCTGAGATATGTACAGTAACAAGTCTGGGTCCTTGAAAATGCTCAGTTCACTTAAAACTTTTAGTCATTCTGTTCCTGAATCACTTCCTGCTTTGGGTTTCAATACCACAGCGAAAGGAAAACAAACATGTGCATTACACCCTCCTTGCCAGCCTCAACATCCCCAACAGATGAGACAAAAACCTAAGAGCCAAAGGAATTTTTATGCAACTACAGTTCATCAATATATCATCCAAACACATTTAGTGAGGGAGAAACAAAGCCCGCAGGGGCTAGACACCAACTTGACTGAAGACAGAGACAATGCCTTTTCCAACCTTTATTTTGATAAACCTTAAGCTACTCAAGTGCTTTCTCTACTTTTCGTAAGTTACCAAAACAACAATAAGCCACTGCAGCAGCTTCATTTTATTCATATACGGTTTGGGAGCCACATCTGCTCGCCCCGAAAGAACATCACCATGGCCATTTCAGCTGCTCCTGCTGCTTTGGCTTGCTCTGTTTTTGTGTGCCAGTACAAGCTTACTTTCGGCTACTCCTCCTATTATCGCACAAATGTGCTATAAAATTCTTGGGCCAAGGAGCTAGCAAGTGAGAGGTCCAAATGCTATCTCTGGCACCACCCTGCATGTCCCTCAAGCTCCTTCAGTGACCCCGAAGCACAGGACCTGAGCAGGCGCAGACCTGAGAGCTGCTGGATGCAGCCCAAAAGGAAACAAACCCAAATACCAAGTATTAGTCCTCCAATGTACACAACCCACACTTGGAATGGGAATCTCACACACACACACACACACACACACACACACACACACACACAGAGATAGTTGATTTCTCACACTGTCTTCCACTGCCTTAAGGCTGGTTTCTCCTTTTTCTGGTTCTCTGAACAGGTTTATAAGCTAGATGGGGCTGGAGTAATAGTACAGCAAATCAGGTGGTTGCCTGGCATACAGTCAACCGGGGTTTGATCCTTAGCCCTGTATATGATCCCCAACTTCCACCAGGAGTGACCCCTGAGTTCAGAGCCATGAGTAAGCCCTGACCACAGAGCCTGGGCACTATTGGACATATCCTAACTCCCAAACCAAAAACAAATAATAAATAAGGCGGGTGGGAAAAATAGTACGGGGTTAAGACCCCTGCCTTGCACTTGGCTTATACTGATTCTGACCTGGATAAAGCCTAGCCACTGAGCCACAGGCCCTGCATCTTTTATGAAGTCATTTTACCTAATATTCCCATCCCATTTTACCTCCAAAAATGTTTCTTAATTCTGTTCTGTAAACTATTTCATTCTCTGATCTATATTTTCTCTCTGTGTGTGTCTCTCTTTAAATACCTGTTTGTGTATGCAAGTGTATATATGTGCACTGTCTTTCGTGAAGAGGTTACTTAAATAATCCCCTTTTCTTTAAAAAAAAAAAAACCAAACGTGCATGGAATCCACTGGTGTTTCTGATAAACCTCACACAGCAAAAACCTAGGCAAAAACCAAGTGGCCCTGGAATTCTGGGCCTGAGACATCTGGGACATCATTTTTAGCCTGCTGCCTTCAAGAGTTCTTCTGACACTTTCCACATCCCAGTTAATAGAACACAGAGAAAGGAAAACAAGTGTTTAATCTTTTCTTTATTCCACCTGGCCTCACAAACTCAATTCCCCAAGTTTGCAACCTTGCTTATTGCTGAAAAGCTTAAGCAGTATTTTCCTGCAAGTGGAATAAGATCTCTGATGATCCAGCATGGTAGTTCCCCCTCTACAGAACTCATAGAAGAGGGACAAAAAAACTTTCTCAATACCACAGTTATGCCCCCAACCCTACACACAGTTAAACAGATTCTCAGGATGAAACTCCAGTATCTGAGTTTTCCCAAGTGCCCCTGGTGACTGTAATGTGCAAAAGGGACGGAGCAGCCAGCTAGGATAACTCATTAGTCAAGGAAGCCCCTGGGAAACCGAATCTGGATGTGAGGAACTGACTGTAATTAAATCAAATAGCAGACGTAAAAGTAGCTAACAGTGCCTGTTACCCAGAAGACACTTAATAAATGTTAATTAAACAAAAACATAATTCAAATAATTCCTCCTTATCTTCAGTGAATTCATCTTGCAGTTTTATTGGCTTGTTTACCACGTGTTGTTTTTCTCTTAGTCATGATGCATTCAATCCCCATTAACAAAATCATAAACATGTACACTGTGGCCGTGTATTTCAAATGAAGTCCAAAAACATTAGCATTCAATTACAGGAGCGCTGTGATATTTCCAACCACCCTTAATCATATATTGAAATAAAACCTTCCCCCAGAATGACAGTGAATAGAAACTAAACACTCAATACATGTTTAGCAATTTATAATAATTATTACTGTTATTCAAAATGCATAATTCTGAACTAAACAGAAACTTGTGTCCTAAGAAGAGGACTTAGCTAATAATTTAAGGAAGGATTAGGGAGTTGTTGAATGAACTTATGAAATAGATTTCTAAGCAAATCAAACCTCTGGATAATTTTGTGAAAAAGAAAATAAAATTACAATGATCAGGGCACACAGGTAGCTAGTTTATCTACCAATTCTAGAGAGCCTGAGGAAACTAATCATTAACTCCCAGCAGTTTCCACAGTGAGATACTAGGAAATGGTAACACTGCAGTTAACTAAAAATGGTCCCTCACTCAAATGTTTCCTACAACAACCTCCCAGGGCTTGAATGAGGGAAGGTGATTGGGGTGGGGGGCAGTGCTAGGGCAATACTCCCAGCTCTGTGCTCTGGGGTCACTCAGGGCTATACTCGGGGTCATTCTGTGTCTATGAGTTAACCAAGGCCTCCCACATGAAGAGCAAATGCTCAGTCCACTGCGCTCCATTTCTGACTTCAGGGAGGGGATATAAGTTCCCTTACTCTCCAGTTCCAATGGAATAGCAAAACTTCTTAAAAGTAAAATTTCCTTTTTTATTACTATTTTATTACACCACTGTGAGATATACAATTACAAAGATGTTCATGTTTGAGTTTCGGTCATACAGTGTTCCAGCACCCATCCCTCCACCAGTGCCCATTTCCCACCACCAATGTCCCCACTTCCCTAGACTATGGCAGGTTCTTTTTTTTTTTTTGTATTTAACATTTTATGGCAGGTTCTTTATCTCTTCTCTCTCTCTCTCTCTCTCTCTCTCTTCCTTCTCTTACACATTGTGGATTGCAATACATACATTTAGAGATTATCATGTGTATCTTTTCGCCTATATTCAATGCTCAGTTCTAGGCTGGTACTATCATTTTTGATGATTGTTAGCATACTGTTCCCTTCTCCATCTTACCTATCCTCTGACTCCCACATGTTTGTGGTAGATTCCACCTATTGACAAGACCTTCTGATCCATGTTTTGCCTGCCCTTGGATATTGGTATCATAATATATATTTAATAATGTAAATAAATGCAGTAATTCTATATCTGTCTTTTTTCCTTCTGACTAATTTCACTCAACATGATCCTCTCCATGTCCATCCATCTATAGGCAAATTTTACAACTTCATTTTTCCTAATAGCTGCATAGTATTCCATTGTGTAGATGTACCAAAGCTAAAAAAACAGTATTTTTTTTTTTTTTGCTTTTTGGGTCACACCCGGTGACACTCAGGGGTTACTCCTGGCTCTGCACTCAGAATTACTCCTGGCGGTGCTCGGGGACCGTATGGGATGCCGGGATCGAACCTGGGCGGCACAGACCGGCGTGCAAGGCAAACGCCCTACCCGCTGGGCTATCACTCCAGCCCCCAAAAAGTAAAATTTTTAAGGCTGGAGAGATACTACAAGGAATTAAGGCACACTACTGAACCTGTTTTGATCCCTGACACTCCATATGGTACCCCTGAGCACTGCCAGGAGTGATCCATGAATATAGAGCCAAGGAGCAAGCCATGAACACAGCCAGTTGTGGCACTAAACCCCTCAAAATACATAAAAAATTTAAATAGTTTTCTAATCAAAAGGAGATCTTATTAAGAACATTTCCAAGGGCCAGGAAGATAGCATAGGGATTATAGCATTTGTCTTGCATACAACAAACCCTGATTGGTCTCCTGAGCATCACCTGCACAGAGATAAATAGTAAACCCTGACCCCTGCTGGGTCTGGCCTTAGGGTCAAAAAAATTAGAACATTTCCAAACATCTTACTATGATGCTCAGATGAATTACTTCCATCCACATGCTTTTCAGACCGTGCTAAGCTCATGGGATATTTAGCAGGCCATAGTAAAGATTTTCCGGATAGTATGCTAAGGTTCCCCAAGGACTGCCAGTTGTTGCCCTGGAAGTCCCTAAGCACTGTGTGGGTGAAAGGGGGTAATCCCAGGGCCTATTAATCCTAGGCACTATAGGGTCCTGCTACTGAAATGCTGCTGGGCGTGAGCACCAGGCCCTCAGAGCATTGCTTAGAAGCTCCCCCACCAAAATATAAGAATACAATGACTAGCTGTTAAATCCCTGCTTCAAAAACATGAGGGAGATGACATTAAGGGCACAGTCCCGGTCACAAGTAGGGAAGACTTGTGCAAACTGGCTCCTGCAGTGCTGGATTCTAAGCAACTGGTCATAAGGATTCTAATAACAGTGTCACCCAGAGTGTGATGGGACAGAGAAAGGACAGGGTCACCATGGCAACCCTAAACACTGACCTGAAACAATCAAAAACTAGGAGACTGCTGGGGATAACAGTGTTGAGATAATTACTACAGTCCTCATCAGTGACACTCAACTCCCATCTCCTGAACACAGCTATCACATGCCATTGTGCACTGACCCATTATGACTGTCTTTATTCCTTCAGTGAATCATAAGGCCCCTGAGGGTGGGTACCTTGTATTAGTAGAAGTATTCCTTTAAGTCTCTATGTTATTAACTGTATTGCACATAGTATTAACTGCATTGCATACAGTATTAGATAATTATTCATATTACCAATTAAAACTTCTCCTGACTCATGCTTTTATTTATTGGGGGTGGGGTTTCAGGCGCTATTCCTTACTCTGTGCTCAAGAGTGGTGATGGCAGGGCCTGGGGGAACATATATGGTACAGGGGATCAAACCTGGGTCAGCACAGTGCAAAGCAAATGCCTTAACCCCTATACTATCTGTCTGTCCCCATTTAATATGCTTTCATTTAATATGTTGGTCACTCAAGCACTAAATAACCATGTGAGTTGTTTGTGTGGAACACATCACAAAAAGCAATTTCAATTGGCCTTGGCTGGTTTATATTGTTGGGAAAGTGGCAAGAACCTCAGAGCTGCAAGGTCCCCCCGTTGGTCATAGCTCAACAATGGCTACGTCCCCCATGGTCATCATTAAACAAAGGGTCCTGAAGAATGGCTAGGTCCTGAGAAAGTGTCCTGAGAGAACACAGACACGTGAGTACAGGCACCATTTCCCCAAGACTATGCCAAGATGACAAAGAACACAGTGAATTTATGAAAAATAAAATTGTCGGGGGTACACCAGGCAGTGCTCAGGGCTTACTCCTGGCTCTGTGCTCAGGAGTCACTTCCGATGGTGCTTGGGAAAATGCATGTGATGCTTTACCTATTCTACTATCTCTGGCCCAAGGAAAATAAATGCTTTTGGAGGGCTCCTTTCCCATACTGATATTTCCACGGGTTTCCTAGAACAATTTAGAATGTTTTTTTTTCCAATAACTAGGTTCTCCACGGTTCTGTCAATGTGTAGTATTATTAACTGCCAAGCATACAGCCCAAAACAGATCCGAACATGCTACAGGATCAGAGGTGTCTTTTAAAGCACATTCCCAGTGGTCTAATTTCCCGACCTTAACTAGTGCTAATTAGATAAGAAAACAGGAATCACTACCTGCAGCAGTATTGCTTTTAAGTTGCAAAACTAGGAATAGGCTGTACTTAAACTGGGCTTAAGGTACAGAATGTACTTAAGGGCATTATGCCTTCTATTTGACTAATCTATGTGTGCACATACACATGCATTTAAAAACATCAATTTTTACCATCCTTATGCCATAACATGTTCCCCCAGGAGAGGCCAATCCCATACACATTTTAGATTATTTTGAGGGCCTGTAATACTCATGTAATACTCATGGGCCCATGAGTATTAAAATTCCCTAGGGGACCGGAGCAATAGTCCAGTGGGTAGGAAATTTGCCTTGTACATGGCCGACCCAGGTTCGATCCCGGCATCCCATATGGTCCCCCAAGCACTGCCAGGAGTAACTCTGAGTGCAGAGCCAGGAGTAACCCTGAGCATTGCTGGCTTGTAAGCCATCCTCCCTCGACCACTGGCCCCCACTCCCTTCAAGGCAAGCTTCTTAACCCTATATTGTCTTTCTACCCCAATCTTGGCTACCTTGTCAGGGTCAGAAAACCAATCTAGGGAATTTTTATTGTTTGTTTGTTTGTTTGCCTTTTGGGGTCACACCCAGCAATGCTCAGGGTTACTCCTGGATGTGCACTCAGGAGTTACTCCTTGTCCTTCCATAGCTCAGTGGGTAGAGCGGAGAACTGTAGCGGAGGATGACTGAAAAAGGAAAAGAAGCAGCAGCTTGCCTTGCATTCTGCCAACCCTGATTCAATCTCCACCACAATTTCCAGCACCCTATAAGCCCAAGCACTGTCAGTGATGTATCCTTAACAAAGAGCCAAGAAAGCCCCTGTGCAGAGCTGAATGTTACTAAAAACTCTCCTCCTCAAAGTACCCGAGACTAATTTGAAATACTAACAGTTTTGAAGGAGTAAATGTCAGAGCTTCTTTTGCTCACGTATTGGCTTCCCTGAGGCTTATCCACAGAGGAAGGCCTAAGAGTTACGTAGTATCGCACTGTCTCCCAGACCACAGCCTGGCCAGGGAGAAGCTACTTAGTTCCCTGGAAAATTCCCTTTCAAAGAAAATAGTCAGCAACATAGTCAAGGTACATGTGACCTGGATTCAGCTCCTGTCACATGGTCCCCAAACATGGCTAGGTGAGCCCAGAAGCCCCTGAGCACTGCCAGGGTGGCCCTGGTATTCCCAGCTCTGCAGGACCCAAGCCACGCCGATGCTCAAGGATTTGTGCTGAACCGACAGCCTAGCTGACAAAGAAGGCTTCCCTGTGGGCTTCCTGGAGCACAGCTTGGGAGCAGAGAGAGACAGAGACAGAGACAGAGAGACAGGGAAGAGAGACAGACAGACAGACAGACAGACAGACAGACAGACAGACAGAGACTGAGACAGAGAGAAAAGTTATATTGGAATAATAAAGATAGCTCAGTAGCTTGAAGGGCCGGAGTGCATGCTTTGGATGATGAGGCCCCCTGGCTTGATCCTCAGCACCACACGGCCCCTCCAATCACGGCCAAACATAGCCTTGGTGCCCCCTCTACACCTCCAGGTCTAAGCACTGAACCATTCAGACCAGCAGCCAAGTCAAACCGAAGAGACACCCCACAGCTGTCCCCTGGGCATTGATGAGGATCACCCTTTAAAACAAATTTGAGGGAAAAAAGGATTTCTTCAGACAATGTGAAACCAAATACCTGGGATAATGCTAGGAATCACTGATTCTAGACTGAGCCCAGCAAATGGGTGGGCATCCTTCCAAGTGACTCTCCAAAACATCCTCCAGCTTAAAATCTGATTCTAAAAAGGCATGGCTGAGGAGGTATTGTCAATGGCTGGAAACTACCACAAGTGTGTGGGAATCAGATGCTAGGTAAGATAGAGAAGGGATCAGTGTGCTAATAATCCTTGGAAATGGTAATGCCAGATGAGGACTGAGCATTGGACATAGAAAAGAGATATATACCATAACCCCTAAATGTATGTAATGCATTGAGAGTCTCAATGTGTAAGAGAAGGGGGGAGAGAGAGACAGAGACAGAGATAGAGACAGAGAGACAGAGAGACAGAGAGAGACAGAGACAGAGAGACAGAGGACAGAGACAGAGACAGAGAGACAGAGGACAGAGAGAGAGACAGAGACAGAGAGACAGAGGACAGAGAGAGAGAGACAGAGAGAGAGCAAGAAGAAAAGAGCCTGCCACAGAGGCAGACTGGGGGAGGAGGGAGGGAATCGGGGACACTGTGGTGGGAAATGTGCACTGGTGGAGGGATGGGTGCTGGAACACTGTATGACCAAAACCCAAATCCAAACATGTCTATCTCACGGTGGTATACTAAATAAAATATTTTTATATAAATTTAAAAAAAAAAAGGCGTGGCTGCCCGAGGGGCTCCCTACGCCTTGGTCGGCATCCCATGTCTGCAGCACGCTGTTACAGTGTCATCAGAAAGTGACGCTGGAGTGCGAGCTGAGAGCCCCAGGGGCCCCTCAGAGAAGTGGGAGGTGGGGGGCCATGGAGCACCCCCACACTCACTCACAGATAATCCGCCACCACTCACCCACGCACAATGGCGCGCGCAGGACCACCTGGAGTGTGTCATGGGTTGGAGCATGTTGCCTGTTTCCCTCCTGTGGGGAGGGGCAGACTCAAGCAGGGAGTAGAGGGATGCAGCTGGGGAGCACCTGAGGCCACCATCCTTGGTGTCTCTCCCAGGCCCTAAAGAACCCAGTCCTTAGCAGGAACTAGTGATACTCCCAGGATAGCCAGTTCCATCAGAATCACAAAGGAGTGTTTCAGAAACAGCCCTGCAGGCAGGGAGAACAGAATCGCCCCAAGGGTGTTGCAGAGCTGGGGGGGCACTACACTCTTCATCTAAATGCCTGGGAAGGTGATTCTTCAGGAGGGCTGCGGGGTGGGGGAGGGAAGGAGCCCCCTGACCCAATGGTGCTCAGGGATCACACTCCTAGAAATGCTCAAGGGGGCAGAGCAATAGCATCGAGGGTAGGGCGTTTGCCGTGCTCATGGTGTGGTCCCCAGAATCCCACATGGTCCCCTGAGCACTGCCAGGAGTAATTCCCAAAAGAAAAAAATGGGGGAAAAATGCTCAAGGGTTTCTAATAGGTGCTGGGGACCCAACGGAGTTAACACATATAAGACGAGTGCCTTACCTCTAAGTGTATGTCGTGCAACCCACAATGTGTAAGAGAAGGGAGAGAGAGAGAGAGAGAGAGAGAGAGAGAGAGAAGATAAAGAACCTGCCATTTAGGCAGGCTATGGGAGGGGGATGGAATTGGTGACATTGGTGGTGGGAAATGGGAACTGGTGGAGGGCGGGGTGCTGGAACACTATGTGACCGAAACCTCTATACATGAACAACGTTGCAAGTGTATATCTCATGGTGGTATAATAAACTATTTAATAAAAAAATACTTGAAAAAAAAAGATGAGTGCCTTAAACCCTCAGCACCTCCAGTGCTGAGTGGTACAATCTCCAGCACCACTTGACTACTTTTTTTAATTTTCCCCTTCCCCTTTGCTTTGCCGCTGCTGAGGTGATCAGGTGTTACTGCACACACCTCACTGGGCTGCCGGAGCATTTCACTGTGGGGGTCACCAGGGGAAGCATAGCAGGTTGGTGCCCCTTGGGTCACAGAGCTTGTCTTCAGGCTCACTGGGGATGTCGCAGTAGCTGAGGGACACGTTGGTTGGCTAAGAGAGCAAGGTCTCAGGAGGAGCTACGTGTTTGCCTAAAGAAAGTGGCCGCTGGGGCTACTCGTTCCTGTGGTGCTAACCTGGGCGCATGCTTCCCAGTCACGAGCTCTTTGGGTTTTTGGTTGTAGTTTTCTCCAGGGGTGCCAGCCCTTTGGGGTGTTTACACATGCCGGGCTGCACTATGGCTGGAAATTGTTTACAACACCAGGGACAGCACCCAGAGTTGCCAGCACTCTGCACCGCAAGCGGCAGCCATGGGGATGGAATCCCGACCGTGCATTTGCAAGGCCTGTGCTCTAAGCCACTGAGCACAGGGAAATGGGTTTGGGGAGCCACGAAGGAGGGACAGAGTGGTAAAAGGAGGCTCTCCCGAGAACTGGGGTAAGTGTCCCTGATGTTGGAGACAACTTCCGGGTGAAAGGCAGAGCTGGGACACAACCAGTCCCAACCTGCCCCAACTGAGAGAGCACCTTCCTGTTCCCCAGAGCTATCCTGTGTCTCCCTTGCACCTCGCCGGGCGGGAGGTTCTTTCCGTTCACTAAGCCCTGAGCTCCAAAGGGTGAAGCAGAAATCCACACACGTCTCAGTGCCGGTGTCCCGGCACTAAGCTATACTGCAATAAGGAAGCCCATAATAAACACTATTATTGCGGCTGTTACCCTCATTTCACTGCAAAGGAAACCAGCGACGAGGGATGACATGACTCACCAAGGGCCAAGCTATGGGGGAGGGGGAGGGCTGTGACAGGAACTCAGGGCTCCTGGGTTCATTCTCTTGCGGATAGCCCAGGAGGCAGCCCACCACCTCCCGCCCCCACGCAGCTTTCTTCCTTCCTCTGGCAGCCACTGTGTCAGCACCACTCATGAGGCTGAAACCCCATTTAGGAGTCTAAGATTTATGTATAGGATCCCACCTCTGGTGAAAATAATCCGCAAGATTTCCAAGACCCATGTTGAGGCACTCCAAAGGGGTGGGATTTCAGCACAGCTTTGGAGCCTGGTACCCCGGCCTAGCCCCTGGGTGCTCTGGAGCATGTTTTGACCTGTCTGTCTGGGCTTCACTTCCCAGCTATGAAACAGCCCGGTGAGAGTTGGGGATGAAGGGACGGATGGGAGGGCCCTGGAGAGCAGCAGAAAGGCCCAGCAGAGAGCAGGTATTCGGCAGGGGCTCCTCTTTGCCCCACACTACAATTAAGATTCTAGCCCCAAAAGCCTCAAAGTGAGTGTCCCTTTACCACCCCCTCCCTGTTTCCTGCACTGCCTGGACCACCTGGGAGACTTGAAGAACAGGGCTGGAGGCGCTCTCCCTCCTCGCTCCTCTCCTACACACACACACACACACACACACACACACACACACACACACACGCGCACACACACACACACACACACACACACACACACACACACACACACATGCGCGCATGCACACAATCCTCCAGAAATAATAAACAAGAAATTAACCTTTATACTTCCTTAATTAAAAGTAAATCTTTGCAGTCTCCAAGGCCTTTGAACCTGAACTGTTCTCAGGGGAAGGAAATTATTGACCAGCGAAGAGAGTGAGTGTGAACAGAAGTGCCTCGTAGAGCACTAGAGAAAGGGAAGTCGAGTCAAGCAATGAAAAGCAGACGCTTGAGGTGGGTTGTGGAACTGCTGTTCCCAGACCCATCACCCCCGTCTTCCTCCGCTGACCCCCCCCCACTAACACCAGTTGTGCAGTAACTGTGAAGGGCCACTGGAATCCTTAGGGGGTGAGTGTGGCAGAGGTGAAGGAGAGCTCGCAGAGAGGAGCTTTCTGCAAAGCTTCCAAATGAGCAGGAAGTTGTGCAGCTGCCTCCCTGGGGCCAATTTGTCTGTACCAGTACTTAAAATATTGAAGTACTTCCAACCAGGTTGGGAAATAGCTGCTGTCCCAAACCCTCTCTGCAGCCCTCCTCCAGACCTGGCGCCCTCCCCTAGGGTCCAGAAGGAATGAATGTCAGGCACTGTGGAGGCTTCCAGAAAGTTCCCTGACAGATGCGCAATGTTAAACTCTGTATGGAGCCCCCAATCCCACCACCTCCGGTCATGGGTAAGAAGCACAAAGAATACAAACAAAATTATGAGGCCCTCAGAAAAGGGATGCTGTCTCAGGGAATGTTTACTGAGAGGAGAGCGAGGCCAGGGAAGGCTGATTTACAAGGGAGCTAACCAAGGACGAGTGGTGAAAAGAAAGCGCTTCCTTTCCTTGGGATCCTTCACCATCCAGTTCATGACATGACTGTGACAGAACTTCCCTATCCAGGCAAAAAGTCTTGGTGAGCTTCTCCTAACCCTGGCCAACAGAGTCAGTCTTGTGTAGTTTGCACCTAACCCTGGCCAACAGAACCCAAGGATGAATTCCCGAAATGCACCACTTCCAATTTGTCTGCCCATCTCTCTTCTGGGAAATGTCACCCAGTTTTCCTACAGGGCCGCCCTGACCCTCCTTCATGACCCGCAGAGGCCAGCATATGTCCTAGGTTAGGGCAGTCAAAATATGAATCTTCCAGAAGATTGGCTGGTTCCAGATGGTTGGTTCAAGAACAGGCATGTGACCCCTAAGTGGTCACTGAAAACACTGTTTAGCACTTTGGCTAAAGCTGTGGGTAATAGGGCGCCCTCATGCCCCTACCCCAAAGTTTCAGACTGTGACCTGAATGCAAGCTACCTCTTGCCACAACAAAAGAAGAGAAGGCTTGAGAAACCAGGAGAGCAGAGACAGAGCCGGCCTGGATCAGGCACACCTGTTTAGTTACAGGATCTAATAAATTGCTTTTTTAAGCCTAAACAAGCAGGAGCACCGCCTCTGTCACTTGTTACTCAGAGCACTGATAGACACTAAGGGCTTCGCCAGGGTGCTGTTCGCTCTCAGGCCCCACTTCAGGCCCGTGCTGCCATTTCATCGAACTTGGTGGCTTGGGGGCATGTAGAACAGGGCCGCCAGTCCGCGTGCTTCCGAGAACACAGAATATCTCTCAATCGTGGTGAACCCCTGACTCCCCAGGTCTTGCCCTCCACTTCCCAAACTGCCAACTCCCTCCATGCTGTGGCCATGAGCACAAAAGATGAGTTCCTTTAGCAAAGCCCAGAGCTGAAAGGCCAGCGCGCGCTGTGTGTGGACCTCCCGCAGAGACCGCGCCCACCCCTGCCACCCCACAATAGCACAAGCCACCTGTCAGCAACTGCGTTTCCCCACAGATGTTTGTACAATCACAGATGATATCATGAATTCTCTTAGGATGAGCAGGACGCCTCCGTCCTGGAACTCACACCCCTGTCCATGGAAGTCAAAGCCTGGACCAGCGGAGGAGTTGAGTAAATATTGAAAGAGCCTCTGGAGCACGGTCTTCACAGCTCTTCACAGCTGGAAGTGGATCAAGGCCCTCCAAAGACTTCCTAACGCCTACCTACAACATAAAGAGTCTCTGGGTTAAATAAGCCTTTGTATATCAATTACAAAAATTTTTCCGCTTAGGGGAAAATAATGCCCAAGTGTGTAAATTTCATCCAAAGCACAGAAGTCTGTGGTCAAAATGTCTCTTGGGGGGCCTGGAGTGATAGCACAGAGGGTAAGGCATTTGCCTTGCACATGGCTAACCCGGTTTGATCCCCGGCATCCCAGATGGTTCTCTGAGCACCGCCTGGAGTAATTCCTGAGCGCAGAGTTTGGAGTAACCCTTGAGCATCGCCAGGTGTGACCTCCAAATAGCCCCCAAAAAACCAACTTTTCTTGACACTAAGCACAAGCTAATAAGCAGCATTTATAGTTACAGCATCCAAGAACTTCATTTCAAAACATGTTTCAGAGAGCTCAGGAGGAATCCTCCATTTTACAGAAGTGGAAACTGAGATTCTGAGGCCTGTGCTGATACCCCAGTGTTGTACAGTTAAGTAGCAGAGAAGCCAGAGTAGACAACAGGTTTCTGCTCCCCGCCACCCAACATTCAGAAGTAAATTTACTCCTTTTCAATATGTTGCATTATAAAAATATAAGCCTTGGGGCCGGAGAAATAGCACAGCGGTAGCGCGCTTGCCCTTGCACGCGGCCGACCTGGGTTCGACTCCCCAGCATCCCATATGGTCCCCCCGAGCGCCACCAGGAGTAAGTCCTGAGTGTAGAGCCCGGAGTAACCCCCCTGAGCATTGCCGGGGGGTGTGACCCAAAAAACAATACACACACACACACACACACACACATATACACACACACATAAGTCTTGGGACCAGGAGATAGTTCAGTGGTTAGGGTGCATGCCTCACCTGGGGCAAGGATATAGTGCAGTGGTTAGGGTGGCGTGCGTGCCTCACCTGCAGACTGGCTTCATTATTGGCACCACATGGTCCTCTCAGCACTGCCAAGTGTAGCACTGGAGGCTCTTAGCACACTGGGTGTGGCCTTGGAGGAACCCGGGATGGACACACACACACACACACACACACGCACGCACGCACGCACGCACACAAACACGCACCTTAAGGAGGTGAGGGTACAGGAAAAAAAGGAATTCTCATAACTCTTTGTGGAAATGTACACTGGTGTAGCCAATGAGAAATGTAATTGCTTAAATTAAAAAAAGAGGAGGTGAAGCTATCGCACAGCAGGTAGGGACTTTGCACAGGGCCACCCCAGGTTCGATCCCCTGCATCCCATATGGTCCCTGAGCACTTCCAAAAGTGATTTCTAACTGCAGAGCCAGGAGCAAGATCTGAGCATTGCCAGGAATGGCCCAAAAGAAAAAAAATTAAAAGGAAGCCTGTACATTTGGGGGCTGAGCAATAGCACAGCAGCTAGGACAATTGCCTTACACGTGGCAGATCTAGGTTCAATCCCTGGACCCCTTATGGTCGCCCAAGCCCTGCTAAGAGTGATCCCTGAGCACAGAGCCAAGAGTCAACCCTTTGCACAGCTGGGTGTGGCCCAAAAAACATAGAAAAAACTAAAGTAAAAATAGAAAACCACATGACTCAGTAATACCACTCCCAGATATTCAGACAAAGAATAATAAAATACAAAATCTAAGTGATATTTACACCCCATTTACACATAACAGCATTATTCACAATATTCAAAATGTGGAAACATCCTAAAGGTCCATGGACTTATGACTAAATAAAGTAGGAGACAATGACTAAATTATTTCTCTTAAGTGGTACATAAATAGCCAAGGCAAGGCCGGAGAGATTACTCAGAGAACTGAGTGTATGCCTCACATGCAGGGAGCCCCAGGTTAGGTCCTTGGCACCGCACGGTCCCTAAGAAACTCTGGAAGTGACCTGCAAGCAGAGAGTTGGGAATAGTCCTCCAACACTGCTTAGGTCTATCCCCAAACCAAATTAATCATAAGTAAAATTAACACCTTTATGAAATACAGAGTGAAGGCAAATGAACTAATAAAATCACAACAGAAACTACTGCTATGGGTTAGAGACAGTACAGTGGGTAGGGCACTTGCTATGTATACTGCCAACCTAGGTTCTATTGCGGGCACTACATTCGGTCCCGAGCATCACCAGGAGTGATCCCTAAGCATAAATCCTGGAGAAAGCCCTGAGTACTGCCAGGTAGGGCCCAAAACAAACAAACAAACAAAAAGAAAATAACACATGCTGTAAAAAGTAACACGGCTACCAGAGGTAGAGACGGAAAACGCTTTGGTGGGGACGGGGCTTTCTCTTTGACAGTGTGATGGCACCAGAGCTTTGGGAGAGCAAGGCTTATACACAAATAGAGGTATAAAGACAAGATGCAGACAGTATTGTCAAGCATCTTAACATTTGTTTGTTTTTGCTTGGGGGACACATGACAGTGCTCAGGGTTTCTTTCTAACCCCACACTTGGGGATCACTACTGGGAAAGGGGAGGGATCGAGGATCATATGTGGGGATCAAACTCGGTTAACCTTAGGCCAGGCTACCATCCTACTTGCTGCACTATGTCTCTAGGTCAAGCACAATTTGTTTTGTGCTGTTTTTTGCTTTTTGGGTCACACCCAGAGATGCTCAGGGGTTACTCCTGGCTCTGCACTCAGGAATTACTCCTGGCAGTACTTGGGGGACCGTATGGGATGCCAGGAATTGAACCTGGGTCAGCTGCATGCAAAGCAAATACCCTACCCACTGTGGTATTGCTCCTACCCCAGCAATAAAATTTTAACTGACAAAAATGTAAGCTCTGGAGAAACTCTCTACGTGCCGGCTCTTCACACCCACTGAGTGGGTCATCCCCAGTCCTTGGGCCCTCCCCTTGACACCCCTGCCCCCATTCCCCCTGTGGTTTCTCACGTCCTCTCCTAGCCATGAGCACAGCAGCATGGCAGCGGAGAGCAGGGGCTGCTGGCTGAGCAAGGGCTGCAGACGCTGCATGCTGGTGGTGGCGTGATCTCTGTAAAAATGTCTTTCCCTGCCTGCACTGACTTGGCAGGAGGTCCTCAGGACATCTGGGCCTGGCTCAGTGTTGTTCACAGTGCTGCGTGGGTGACGCACGCACCACGGACCCAAGACCGCAGAGGGAGTCCGCAGTCTGTCGGTCTGCTCCCTTCCTGCACTGGGGGCCTCGGGCCAGCAGCTTGGCTTTTTGGGAGTCTCCCGTTTCTCCATCACCGATCACAGCAGTGACAGCCACCAATGAATGAAGTCACGTCCCTCAAGAGTTAGTTTGGAATTCAGCTGCTCCTGACCCCTGCCCAGCCAATTCAGGGCATCCTACTGGATTCATTCCCTGCCACCTCTCCGTTTTGGGGTTTATCCTGAGGGTGGGAGGCATAGGGAAAGCTGCTCAAGGTACAAGCTTCTGTGGAAAGGAATGGAAAAAATACCCTGAGAATACTGGGCCTGGAGCCATAGTATAACGGGCCTCTTGACCTGGGTACAATCCCTGGCACCCAGATGGTCCCCCAAGCACTGCCAAGGGATCACAGAGGTACAGAATAAGGACTACTGGGAGTGGCCCAATAAACAAGCAAAAACAGTGTCTCTCAAAGCTTGTGATTTGTTTTCTTTTCAACAAAATGCCCAAAGACAATTTTACAGACAAATCTATAAAAACAAGAAAACTAGTAGTTACCTAGAGGTGGAGCAGGGCAGGGCTGAGCTGTAAACGGACATGAACAATCCTATTGGAGTGATGGGAAGGCTCTAAAATTATATTACGGTCACGGCCGCACCATCCAGCACAATGACTAAAAATCACTGAATGAATGCGTGAAACGTGGCAATTTCTTGCTCTATAAATAATTTCTTCTACTAGTTCCCTCTTGCTGCTATCACAAAAATATTTGACCGTGCATTCTGTAGCTTCAAATTCATTCTCTTGTAATTCTGGAGATCAGAAATATAGAATAAACTCCATGGGACTGAAATCAAGTAGGTGGAAATCCTTCTCCAGCTTCTGCTGACTGCCTGCGCTCTGGCCACACGGCACTGTCCTTCACCTTCCTGGTCACAGCCGCCCCGACTCTGGCGACCTCCATCTTTCTCTTTTCCAGAGCGGGAAGGAGAATAGAGCTGGTGGTGCTCTGAGATTGCTCCCAGCAGTGTTAGTGTGAACCACGCAGAGGCCAGGGCTGAACCTGGCCACCTGCATGCCAAGCCTGTGCTGTGACCCAGCGGTCTTCAACCATATCATGTATGCAGACCCAAGAAATATTCCACTGATCGGCTCCCCAACTGGGACAGAAACAACAGTGTGATGCCCTACTCACTCTGCAACATGACAGTGTACCCGAATCAGGAGACCCTAATGCAGGGAGAGGTATTTTAAGGGACCAACGTGTATGTTTGCACCGATCTCCAGACCCCAGGTTGAAGATAGGGGTGCTAACATGTTGCATTCTCTACCCAACATCTTTTCTCTTAGAAGGATTTCAGATCGCATTGGGCCAGCTGGAAAAGTCAGACTAATCTCCCCATCTCAAAATCTGTCACTTACTCACATCTAAGAAGTCGCCTTTGCCAATAAGAAAATGTATGCACAGGCCCTGGGCCTAGCGCTCTAACTTGTGTCCTGTATACCCCAACAGAGCATTATGGAAACAACCAAATAGCCCCTACAGGATGTGGGCGGCCATGCAGGGCCAGGGAGATGCCCTGCTAGAACCCCCACTGCCACAGATGGGAACCCATCGATTGTACCCCATGAAGCAGAAACAAATTGCAAATATGCTCAACTCAGCCTCCAAAACCTAGCAGTGAATTAACTGGGGGCAAGAGAAGGCCCCAAACCTGGCAAAAAGGCTCAGATCATTGATCAAGTTCTGGAAGAGAGAGAAAAGAGAGGGAGAAGAGCCTCTGGATTCACTGACTTGACTTCCAGCCCTCGTCCTTCCTTCCCCACTGTTAATTCCAAGAAAAAAAGCAAAATTTCATGCCCGCATAAATCTCTCTCAGCATTCTGAAATTTCCAACTCATCGATTATTTTAAAAGAACAAATTAAGTGAGTCCCCAGACGCACCCAGCTTTTGGCCAGCTTCTCGATCAATAGCCGAGGAGCCGCTCGAGTCCCCTTCCTGGGGCCAGTCTGTGCTGATGAACAACGCTGAGAACTCAGGGCTCAATACCGTCCCAGTGGCCTCGAGCCCACAGACTCCACTATACTCACACCAGAGTTCTGGGGCAGGAAAGCTGCCCAGGCCAAAATAAATGAATGTAAAAGATCATTTAAAGGGGGCATTCAAAGTAAACTCACCCATCCTACCTTCCATATTAGCAAGGTTCCTGTGAAGAACTAAGTGTCTCAGTATCGCTGCTGTGGTGGGCTCCATCTGGTTACCACAGACAGCAGCAGGAGGCGAGGACTAGTTTACAGGAAACATGAACTGGACCAGATGAAACAGGGGAGCTCTCAGAATCAATAACAACCTGGAAAACCGGCTGGAGTAAGGGTCCAAGGAAGAGGGAAATGTGGACAAGGTCAGGCCCCAGGATATTGCTT
Organism: Cryptotis parvus; assembly: GCA_021461705.1. Classification (NCBI taxonomy): domain Eukaryota; kingdom Metazoa; phylum Chordata; class Mammalia; order Eulipotyphla; family Soricidae; genus Cryptotis; species Cryptotis parvus. Next base: position 24,724 of record JAJIBD010023176.1, on the reverse strand, counting down.
TGACACCGGCCCTGCCCATGGGGCTCCACTCAATGATGCTGCCTGCTCGCATTTCAGAATCTATGCCAGCCGGCCCTCTGGGGCCATGCTTCAATGCAAGAAAAAAAGGAGGCTGGGTCCTACTTTGTCTCCCCATGGTGAAAGACTTACACCTTAGAGGTACCACCCAGCCCAAGCCGGAGTGAGGTGGAGACGCTGAGACTGCAATACAGAAAGCCGACGAGACACATTCATTTCCCAAACCACAGAATTAAATATCTCAAGGTCCAAGAGCCTCAACTCCCCGTCCTCTGGGTTCCATAGGGGCTTCTGCTCTAGACAGAACCAAATGCAAATGAAGGAAGTGTTGCTTCACCTCTCCCCGCAGAGAGCAAGCGGCAAGCAGGATTCCAAGCATCTGCTATGCAAAACATCTAGCATGATAGCAAAGGGCCATTTCCAGAAACACCCTCTCCTCTACCTCAGAAAGCTGTTCAGGGACAGCTACATTCTGGGCAGTAGAAACTGCCAGGATCTAAAGATCAGGCATCCGTTGGCACATGCATATTCAGTCAGTCTAGAGACTATCCCGAGGTCCAGATGCTCCAGGCCCTGAGCGGGAACTGGAGCCTCAAAGACGGATCGGATAGGTTCATCAGCCATCATCTCTAACTTCCAGAAGTCCTGCTGAGAACAAAGATGAAGGCACTGTGCATCAGGGATGGCATGAGTTATATTTTTATGTTTTTTTTAATTGGAGGGACATCAGTCCATTTCTACTAGGGAAAGGGGGAGAGGAGTGAGTGAGTGAGAGAGAGAGAGAGAGAGAGAGAGAGAGAGAGCACTCCTTTCCATCAGTCACAACAGGACAAGGTCACAATGTCCAAATCTGGATATTATTTCTTGGGTGCAAAGATGCTGTGAGTGAGAAGAGCGGACACCTTTGCCTAGACCAGTGTATCCTCAGGGCCTCCTACAGTGCCTGCCCAGCACGCCACAGGAGAATAAGGAACGCCCTGAAAGGGACCACGAGAATCAATGGGTGCACCCAGGGGCAACAGGGTAACCGAATCCCTGAGGAGAGGGCAGGTAAAACTGTTTTGTTTGGGGCCACTGGAAGTACTTAGGGGCTACTCCCAGAAAAACAAAGTACCAGGGATTGTTCAATCCTGTTCAGTTGAACCCAGGATACTGCAGGCCATGCTCCAATCCTTGGAGCCACTGTCCTGGTCCCAAGACTCTCCAGGTAAGAATGTGTTGTTACTGTTGCAGCTTCACTTCGAGCCTGGAAAGTTGTCTCTGATATTTGGGTCATTATCCAATAATTCTTGCTGGCAAAAGTAGCCAAGCCTCCAATCCTATTCTCCTTATTCGGTTTCCTTACAGACTCAACTCCCCTGGCTGCACATCCCTCCTCCCAGCACCTCCCCTCATCATAGACTTTCAGGAGTCCAGGAGTGATTCTTGACGTGTGTTCTTACCTGTGAGATAGCCCCTTGGCTATCTCAGCGATCAAAAATTAAATAAAATCAACCATGTCCTGGACCCCAAATGAATCTCTTGCCCACCTGCATTGTGTTTCTCAGGTTAAAAGTGTTTACAAGGAGAAGTTTAAGAAACCCTGGGATAGAGCATACTGTGGTTGCTTAGCAGTTATGTGTTCAGTGAATAAATGAGTCCCAAATTTTTTCACCAACTCTACACTAGTCATACAACGTCACAAATCAGTTTATAAAGCTGGGTAAATAAACAAAAATAGAAAGCTAGGTGAAAGCCTGGAGAGATAGTATGGGAGGTAGTGTTTACCTTGCATGTGGCGGACCTGGGTTCAATCCCTGGCACCCCGCATGGTTCCCTGAGCACAGAACCAAGGGGTACACAGAACCACTGAAGTAACCCCTTGAGTATCGCCAGGTGCAGCCACAGAATAAAAACAAACAAAAAACATAGACACAGGTAAGAACACACGTCAAGAATCACTGCTCTCTAGGTTGAGGGTAAAGCGTGTTGTGGGAACAAATGAATGGAGGGCACAGACAGAATGACTTAGTTTACCACTGCTTCGAGCCACGGTCCGGCGAGGTGGGAAAGATAGACAATTCTCCACACACATGCAAAGGTCGGCCTAGCTGCTATTGGGGGCTCTTCTGCCCCTTCCCACCTCCCAGAATATAGACGAGAAGACATCTCCGTCGAGCCTCCTTTCTTGGTCATCATCACTGGCTGTCTAATTAGAATTTTGCGTTTACTCAAGATCCCATAAACACAGATCATCCCCTCAAATGAAATGTTTAAAAGAAAACAGATGAAATGTGGGTAAGGACTAGCTAATAAAACTGGGGTGCCTTGCGGGGAGGGATGCTGTGAGATTTCAACCATGACTGTGATTAAGCCTGACTGGCAAGGAAGACGTGTGGAGGGCCAAGACGCATAGGCGTGTGCAGTGCTGGTGTTTCTAGGGTAAAATGTGAACCCAGACTTCCTGCAGAACTCATTCACAGGCCTCGAGACCTTGCTGTGGTCCTCAGCACGGACCCAGCAACCACCATGCACTTAAGCTTGACCCTTCTGGGGTCTGCCATGAAGTGGTCACAAAGCTTGTTAAAGGTACGGTTTAAAATCCTAGGGATGGGAGTGAGGGTTGATGAAAGGGTGCTGGAGAGATAATATAGTGTTAAAGTGTTATTTTGCAGGCAGTAAACCCTGGTTTGATCTCCGGTACCACATATGGTCCCTTGAGTGCCTTAAGGAGACAGCCCTGAGCACAGAGATATAAGCAGTGCCTGGACACCAGAGGGTGTGGCCCAAACACCTGCTTCCTCAAATTTTCAGCAAAGCAAATGCCTTGCATGCAAGAGAACTTGGTTTGATTCTCAGCACTGCAAAAATAAAGATGTAGACTTGGGGCTTATGAAACATGGCTTCCACGCAGATAGTGTGAGAACCGGAAGCTGCGCTCTTGCAGAAGAAACACAGCCATGTCTCTTCCTGTTTCTCCTCAGCTGGCCACTGACTACACCCCACTCTAAAGACAGTGGCCAGCAAACCATGGTCCTCAATCCAGGCCAGAATGACCTCTCTCCTGAAATATGGGCAAGAGCACAGCCTGAACTTAAATGTGACGGGCAAAGATGGGCAAGGAGACCCCCGGAAAGTGGCTGATTTCCCAAACATCAAAGGGCTCGCCCACGGATCTACTCAGGGGCAGCTGTAATGACACCCCAAATTTTATCATTATTGATTGTCTTTTTTCTGGCAGTGCTCAGAATCTTCTCCGAACACAGTGCTCAGGGATCATTCCTGGTGCTGCTTGGGGAACCACAGAATACCAGGGATCAGACCTGAGCTTCCTGCAGGCAAGCCTGTGTTCAGTTCACTGAGCTATTCCCTCCTCCAGCCCAACCTATCCATTAAAAACAAAACAGGGCAGGGGCCAGAGTAATAGCACAGTGGGGAGGACATTTGCCTTGCATGTGGCCAACCCGGGTTCGATCCCCGGCATCCCATATGGTCCCCTGAGCACCACCAGGAATGATTACTGAGTGCAAAGCCAAGAGTAACCCCTGAGCATTGCCAAGTGTGAACAAAAAGGAAAAAAAAAACAGGACAGGAGTCAGTGAGGGCCCGGAAACAGTTGAAGGCTCTGACGAGGCAGAGATGAAATTATTCCCCTAGGAGTTTCACTGGCACTACAATGTTTTCAATGAAAACACTCCGAATATTTATCATTTCCCAAGTCAATAAACCGGGAGCTTGGAGCTCCTGTATCGTCCCTGTGTGAGGAACATGAGATGTTTCCCAGCTGAATCTCCAGTGCAGGACAAGGGCAGCCGTTTGAAGACAAGATCGCCTTTCTACTGGCTTGTGTACCCTACTTCTCTGCCAGAGTCTCAGCTTACCAAGAGCCTTCTGCACCTGTAGCCAATCTCCTTGGCTGGAATCCCATCTCTAACAACGTCGAGGACCCGCAGCAAACATTGAAGTGCTCCACCGAGCCTGACGTGGTGTTCTTATCTGCTGATTGGTTGGATGCATGAGTTTCCATCCATCCTTTCCCTGTTGCTAAAACCAGGGTAGTGATGACCAGGAGTCAGACACATGCTTGTTTACGGTGTTCACACAGGAGGGTGGGGAGCTCCTATGTGAACTCAGCCACACTCTTAGCTTGTGATGCTCACACACATGCTCACCATGGAGTCACACGCCAAGCTGTGATGCTGCCTCTTCATAGTGGTAGCACTCACCTGGGGTCACACACTTTAACTGCACACGCCTGGCTACAATATGGCTGAAAATCACAGGAGGTGCCAGGGATCACAAGCATCAGACCAGCAAGCACATGTAGGCTGCACCGGGCATCAAACTCAGCCTCATCCTGGCAAGGCAGATGCCTGAGCCACTTAGCCATCTCCTGGCCCCTTGACTAATCTGATTTAACCATCAGAGTGGAGTCTATGCCAAATCAATTTGAAGGAAACTTGGATTCTGAGCCATTCAGGGTAAAAAAGAAAAAGACCCCCAAACTAGACACTGTGGGGCCACTGGAGAACTGAGCTCCTCCTCCCTTGGCATCTCGTCCGGTTTGCCGCCTATTCTGTTCTATGCTATTCCTCGTCGGAAATGCTGTTACCTGCGTTGGCCTTTTAATTTCAACTCAAACCATTACTTTCCTCAGCTCCTTAGATCCACCTTCCACATGGCCAAGTCCTATGTGTGGCTAGACAAGCAAAGAGTAGAAAATTCTAGAAGACAGATCTGTTGAAGACAAGGAAGATGAAAGCACATGGACAGAGTTTTCACTCACTGAAGCTGAGAAGAGATGGGAAGAAGGTGCAGAGGCCTTCCCAGGAAATCTACCTGTAGTGTAGCCTTCTGAATGCCTTCTAGTCTTAAGAGACACAGGAGGCCAGGGATGCAGTTCAGTGGTCAGTCTCACATGGTCAGTCTTATCTCACATGCATGAGGTCCTGAGTTTGAGATCTCTAGCACTGCATGGTCCCCTGAGCATCACAAGAGTGACCTTGAGCGCACTGAGCTGGAAAGAGCTCCAAGTACCACCAGATGTGGCTGCCCATCAAAGCAAAAACAAAAAAAGAGCTACAGGACCCAAGTGAGATACTGCAGCCAGCTGGCTCGGGCACATACAGAGGGCCAGAACCCACAACTCCAAGCCTGTCTCACTGGAACATGCTTCTACAGAGGCAACAACCACTGCTCTAGATAAGGAAATCAGGAGGCCAGAGAGAGCCCATGATTATGGCTTATGCCTTGCATGTTTGATCCCTGGCACCATGTGGTTTCCTGAGCAACACTAGATGTAGCCCCTGGAGGTCCCCGAGAAACATCAGGGGTAACCCCGCTAATCTCAGCACCACATTCTGGGTCCTTGCATCAAGTCACCAACCTGGGTGGCCCCAGGTCAGGAGGGGCCCCAGACCTCCTGAGCAGTGCTGTGGAAGTCCTCCCCCTCCAGTACGCCAAAAAATACAAATAAAACAGAGAGGCTGGAACAAGAAAGCGTGATTTGGGTCAGAGCACAATACAGAGGGAAGGATGTTTGCCTTACACGCGGCTGACCAGGGTTCGATCCCCAGTATCCCATAGAGTGCCCCCTGAGCACTGACAGGAATAATTCCTGAGTGCAGAGCCAGGAGTAACCCTGAGCATCGCCAGGTGTAACCCAAAAAGCAATAAATAAATAAATGAATGAATGAATGAATGAATAAATGGATAGATAGATAGATAGATAGTAGATAGATAGGTAGATAGATAGATAGATAGATAGATAGATAGATAGATAGATAGATAGATAGATAGATAGATAGATAGATAGATAGATAGATAGATAGATAGATAGATAGATAGATAGAAAGAAAGAATAAATAGTATAAAACGAAAGCGTGGCTGGCGCAGAGGAGAGGCACTCAGGGTCCTTCCGGCTCTCATAGCAGCTGCGAGCTTAGCTGTGACCCAGTTCGCTGAGTAATGTGGCGGTGGAACCCCCTGAGAGTCGCACAGATGGGAAAACGCTCAGCCACACACTTGGGAGAAGCGGAAGGAGGCCACTGGTATGGTCGCCCTGCCGTCAGGCTGAGGCGCAGAGTGCAAGGAGTAGCAGCCAGAAAAGCCAGGGAGGCCTGAAGCTGGATTTCACAGCCAAGCACAACTCTTTCCTTGAGTTCGCTGCTGGTCCAAAGCGTATCTGCAAGAAGGCCAAGGGGAATTTCCGAGTCGCCGGGGCCAGGGAGTACTCACGGAGGGACACAGCCTCAGCCTTCCAGACACGAGGCCTCAGCAGCTGACATGGGTGCAATACCGTGGTACCACCAGCAGAGCCACTGCTGTGTGGGATCCCGGGGCCCCAGAGTGTCAGCTCCAGGGCACTGGGACTAGCACCAGGTGTGTGCAAGCACCAAGAGGGGCATATGCTGCAAGTTGTCACTGTAGTTGTCGCAGCAACTACAAGGGAAGGGAAGGCAGATAAATAGTAATGATGATGGTGTTGTTTTTCAAAGTGGCGGCAGGGACCTAGCTCTGCCAGAGAGCACAAGCCTTGCCTGTGTGAGTCCTAGATTCAACCCTGAAAGCAGGGAAGGGAGAAGGCAAGGGAGGAGGTGGGGCGGGGGTTAAGGACGCAGAGGGAGAGCTCAGGAGGGTTAGGGAAGGTTAGGGAAGATTAGGGAGGGAAGGTCAGGGAAGGAAGGAGGGTTAAGAAGGGGAGAAAAGGGAGAGAAGATTGGGGGAAGGTTGGGGGGGGGAAATTAGGGGCAAGTTTAAGGCAGGTATAGGGGCAAGGTTACAGAGGGTCATGGTTACACAGGGAAGGCTAAGGGGGAAACGCAGGGCTAAGCTTCTCTGTTGCCATGAACAGAGCACCCAGTCTCTCTGACTTCCACTTTCTGGAGAGAAACAGAAATATGCACCCACTTTCCAATCACCCTTGGGGTAAAGCCTCCTGAATGCTGACTTAAGACAGAAAATGTCTCAATTTTGGGACCCAGAGCCATTCAGAAGATCAGGACACAGCCACACAGCCCTGAACAGGTTAGGCGTTATTATAAAGGCTTCTCTTCTTATCAGATAAGTGCTCTTTCTTTTTCCTCTTCCTCCCACCTCCTCCTCTCTTTAAAATCCAAAATGTAGCGTTTGGTTCCTGCTAAACAGAACAGAGAGGCAAGAAGCTCATCTTTAATTCAGCGCTGACAATACTCAGCTAGGCTCAAACTTGGGCCAAAACGTTTTCTCCCAGTGTGCCTATTCATAGACGTCTGTTCCTAGAGTTAGCTCTCAATTCTTCACAGAGGCAGGAGGAAAGGTGGGGTGTGGCGAGCACAGGGGCTGAGAGAGAGGAGAGAGGGGCAGACCTAGCTCTGGGCCAGGCAGGGGTGGTCACAGACTGTAGGCAGCATCCTCAAGGTGGAGGGGTGTCAGGAGTGGGGGCCTCGCCACATTCCCTTCATCCCCAAACCACAGGAAAGGTGGCTCTGGGAAGGGACCTACCTGCTCAGAGTCAATGGCAGTGACCTTGGTGCGTCCAGCCCCACTGGGCAGCCAGCAAGCATGTGGGGGCAGCACCCCAGTTTGCTCTGAGATGCTGCTGAAGAGGAAACGAGAGGCAGTCTAGCCACTTGTGTCTGTGGGTTCACGCTGTACGAGTCCCTGTTCTCTGCGGAAGCCAGGGGGTGAGCAGGGAGCCAGGCATGACTCAGCTGAGCAAGCACAAGGCCCAACTCAGACAGCAACTGAAGCCGCGTCATTTCTTCATTCATTCATGCAAAGCAGCAGCCGCACAATCTGATTTTCATACTGCTTCCTCTCCAAGCTGTGGGAGCCAGCACACAGATGCCCCGACAGAGAACATGGGAAGACAGGGCGGTGGTGAGGGGTGGGGGAAGAGGACAGGACAACAAGGGTTTTTTTCTTAGTGTTCAATGAATGCCTATTTGAGATGCTCAAGTGTGTCCCCTTTTCCTGCCTAATTATAGAAGCACACACCTGCAGACAGTAAGTTATGCCCGGGGCTGGGGAGATGCTCAAAGGGGCTGGAGAATGAACTGCATGACGAAGCCCCAGGTTCACTCCAGCTTTTGGGGGATTGGTCTCCCAGAACCAAACAGGAAGCAATCTCCAGCACTGCTGGCTATACTGCTTCAAAATAAATACTCAAGAAATATTTATCACATATTATTTTTCATAATATTATGCATGGGGTGGGGCAGAGAGAGAATACAGTGTGGAGAGATTGATTTAATTTATACCCCATCTGGTCCCAAGCACCACCAGGAGTGGTCCCTGAGCAGAGAGCCAGAAGTAAGTCCAGAGCACTGCCCAATGCGGCCCAGAACCAACAACAAAACTACTTTATGCACAAGGGATGAAAATAAACATTTCAATGTTGATATTCTACCCCAAATTTAAAATGGACTCGGCTATTTACCCAGCACACACTTGACACCTGTATGCCACAAACCTTGGGAAGTTTTGTGTCTTCCTTAGAAATGACTGAAGGAATTGGATGTAGGCAAAGGGATATATATCCCCGAAATATACATGATAACCCTTAAATGTATGAAGGGCAAGCCACAATATGTAAAGAAGGGAGAGAGAGATACAGAGAGACACACACACAGAAAGAGATAGAGACAGAGAGACAGAAAGAGAGAAGAGAGCGAGATAGATAGAGAGAGAGAGAGAGAGAGAGAGAGAGAGAGAGAGAGAGAGAGAGAGGGAAAAGTACCTGCCATAGAGGCAGGCTGGAGGAAGGAGGGGGGGTAGGAATAAGGGGATAGTGGTGGTGGGAAATAGGCACTGGTGGAGGGATGGGTGCTATATGACTGAAACCCAATCATGAATATGTTTGTAACTGTATATTTCATGATCACTTGTCACCTGTCTTCCCATTGTTCATCAATTTGCTCAAGCAGGTGCCAGTTACGTCTCCATTCGCTGGGAATGAAGTCCATTATTGTTACTGTTTTTGGAGCATCGAATACACCACGGGTAGCTTGCCAGGCTCTGCCGTGGCTCTGGGTTCATCCCAGGGGGCCCAGTCTTTTTCTATGTCAGACCATCAACCATCCAGGGACCACAGGGCAGAGTCCTGGGTATAGACAAGCCTGTCTCCTGTCTGCCAGCTGTCAACGCAGCCTGGCACCGCAGCCACATCTGCAACACCTCCCGAGGCAGGGTATCTCAGAGTGGTATAATAAAATAAAATTTAAAAAAAATAATGGCTCAGGGAGTCCGGAGTTAAATCTAGGGCCAGAACACATGCAGAAGGCTGAGGTTTGATACCAGCACTGTAGGGACCTCAGAGCCCCCGAAATGGGAGACCTACCCCTGCAGCACAGAGCCAGGCACAGCCCCTGAGCACTGCTGGGGGTGGCTACAAAATAAATCAATGATAACGAAAGGAAAAAGGAACTGGCTGAGGGAAGAAGAGATAGCACAAGAGTTGGCACATTTGCGAGGCATGTGCCCAGCCCACTTTGATCCCTGGTACCACTCAGTTCCCCTCCTCACCCCCACCAAGCCCACCAGAAGCATCCATGAGAGCCCAGCACTGAAGGCCTGAGCAGCAACACACCCTCAGGCCGGGCGTTCACCCACCGGCATGGTTGGCTGAGAGCTTCAGGAAGAGGTCCCAAGCAGAACATGGAAGGTCAAACCCCCACAAAAGAACTGAGGGGTTGGTGCTAGGGCTCACTGACTGAGCACATGCCTTACATACATGAATCCCTGGGTTTGATCTCCTACAGCACAAAAATAGCTATAATAATAAATAATAAAATGGAATAAATAGCGCTTTTGGAATCAGAGGCCCTCCAAAACCATGGCCAATGGGGCTGGGGCAATAGTACAGCAGGTAGGGTGTTTGCCTTGCATGCAGCTGACCAGAATTCAATCCCGGCATCCCATATGGTCCCCTGAGCACTGCCAGGAGTAATTCCCGAGTGTAGAGCCAGGAGTAACCCCTAAACATTTCCGGTGTGACCAAAAAAAAGAAAAAGAAAAAGCTCAGCCAAGATGACAAAGAGGGACTCAGAGGAAATAGCATTTCAGACCCTAGGGTGGCTGGCTGGAAACAGTCTGTGGCTGTGCAATGCCACAGACTGCAATGGCCTCCAGGCCACATGCCCAATGAAGCACTGGTGGTCACTCAATGGGAGGTTCTCAGATGGCAGGACATCATTCTCTCTACTCCCTGAGTGTCAAGCACAGACAGAGGGTTCTGCAAAGCACACCCTCTCCTTCACAGAGCCCAGGACACACCCTGAGGGCAGGACACATCTACCAGGGATAAGGCAAGCGCTTACCTTGCACATGGCCGACTCTGGGTCCATTCTCTGCATGACACAAGGTGTCCTCTCAGTTAACTAGGATTGATCACTGAGCAAAGAACCAGGAGCAAACCCTGAGCCGTCTCTGGTGGTGCTGGGGTCCAGGGGCACCCAACACATTTTCCATAAATACTCCAAAGAATAGCACCCTCCACCTCATCACGTCAATCAGAAATACTTGGCCACTGTGAATTGTGGATGTCATTCGCCTCCCCTTGCCCTCAAAGTAATTTCCCCAGGACTTGACAGGAGCTGCTGGTATCAGGTGTTTCCAATGTACCCTATGTCCTAAGCTGTTCACCAGGAGAGCTGATTCTAGAAATCTCTCTGACCCCAGGTTGGCTCATTTATCAATGGCCCCAGTAAAGTCCCTCCACATAGCCTAAAAGAGTCTGAACTAGAGTGGCTATTTCATTTAAGAATGCTGGGTGGAAAAGGGAGAGAGAGAGAGAGAGAGAGAGAGAGAGAGAGAGGGAGGGAGGGAGAGGGGAGAGAGAGAGGTACCTGTTATGGAGGTGGGGGATTATGTGCATGAGAAACAGTCACTAACAGTATTACAAATCATAGGATCTCAGTCAATAAGGAATGAAAGGGAAACCGGGGACACTGGTGGTGGGAAATGTGCACTGGTGAAGGGACTGGTGTTGGAATATTTTATGACGGAAACCAAGCATAAACAACTTTGTAACCATATCTCACTGTGATTCAACAAAAACTATTTTTTAAGGAAAAGAATACTGAACATCCAAAAAGAGCAAAAACAACCAATGCTGGGTGCGGATGTGGGGAGAAAGGGATTCTCATTCACTGTTGGTGGGAATGCTGATTGGTCTAGCCTTTTTGAAAATAATACAGATATTCCTCCAAAAATCAGAAATACCACTTCTGGGAATCTACCCTGGGTGGGGGTGTGGGTGGCAAAAACACGCAGCAGAAACACCATCTGCATTTCTATATTCATAATATCCCAAATCTGGAAACACCCAAGTGCCTGAGAACAGCAGACTGGATAAAGAAACTATGGTACATCTACACAATGGAATACTATGCAGCTATTAGGAAAAATGAAGTTATGAAGTTTGCCTACACATGTATGGATATGGAGATTATCATACTGAGTGAAATTAGAAGAAAAGGACAGATATAAAATGATTGTATTCATCTGTAGAATATAAAAATATATATTATGAGACTAATACCCAAGGCTAGGCAAAACTGAATCCTGGAGGACCTGTCAAGGGTTCGAATCTACAAGTGTGTGTGAGGCAGGAGTTAGGTAAGATAAAGAAGAGGGGGCCGGAGCAATAGCACAGCGAGTAGGGCATTTCCCTTGCATGCAGCCAACCCGGGTTCAATCCCCAGCATCCCATATGGTCCCCAAGCACCTTGGACCTATCGAGCATGTACTCCAGGCCTTCAAGATCCCCAGCATCTCACAGCACCGTCAGAAGTAATTCCTGAGCAAAGAGCCAGGAGTAACCCCTTCACACTGCCAGTGTGACCCAAAAAAAAGCAAAAAAAAAAAAAAAAGATAGAGAAGGGATCAGTTTGCCAATAATAGTTGGAAATGGTAATGCTAGACTAGCACTGAGTATTGAAAGTAGATAAAGGGATATGCATGCTAACCCCTCAACTATAAACCACAATTTGCAAAAGAAGAAAGAGAGAGAGGAGAAAAGTATGTGCCATAGAGGCAGGCAGGGTGGGATGGGGAATGGAAAATGGGACATTGGCGGTGGGAAATGTGCACTGGTGGAGGGATGGTGCTGCAATACTGTATGTCTGAAACCTAATCATGAACAGCTTTGCCATTGTCTGTCTCACTGTGATATAATAAAATTAAGATAACACTTTAAATAAATTTTATGATTATAAAAAAAAAGAATGCTGGGTGGGCAAAATGGGTGAAGGGGCAATGGGAGACTGACCCATACAACTGAGTTTAGAGGCAGGATTAAAATGAAGGGAGCTGGGGTCCCAGAGGGAGGGAGGCGGGTGCACTGGTGATAGGTGTTGGGATTGTGTGCAAGAGAAGCGATCATTAACAATATCATAAATCACAAAATCTCAGTCAATAAAAAATTTAATAAAATAAAAAATCAACTTCCAAAAACAAAAAAAAGAAAAGGGGTTAGTAAAGGGTGCAACAGGGTCACCCCAATTCTGTATGCTCACAGTTGACTACTGGAATTCTAAGATGCTGTATGAACTGTACACATGAAAATAATAAAATGCTCATTATTTCTCAATTTTAAAACAATTGCTAGCATTTATATATATATACATTTATGTGTGTGTGTGTGTGTGTGTGTGTGTATATATATATATATATATATATATATATATATATGTATGTATAAACTAGTCATCTTTCTCTGACCATCTTGAATTCTATTCAGCTCTATTAGTATTTTCACCTGAGAACTGCCCAGGCCTGAGTGTAGCTGGTATACCTGCATGCCATGCATAAGTGTTCTACTAAATCTTAGGTATCTTTATTTCCCTGAAAGCAAAATGAACTGAATTAAGGGCGGGAGAGATAGTTGCATGAGGCCAATCCAGGTTCGATCCCCAGCATCTCACAGGGTCTCCCAAGCACTGCTAAGAATAATTCCTAAATGCAGAGTCAGAAGTGACCTTGAGCATCACCAGATGTGACCCAAAAACAAAATGAAAAGAACTGAACTAAAGATCCCTGTGCAAAACTGGCGGGGTGCTGGCCTCCTCCAGAAATGCTTAGAAAGCCTGGAAGTGGCACCCAGGGAGAGCTAGGCCGAGCTCTGTAAGCCAGATGGTTCCATTCTTAGTGCTTAGGGGGGACCATGAGGTCTTAGCGAGCAATCTTGGGGCCTTGGGCCCATCGAGCATGTGCTCCAGGCCTTCAAGCTACCAGCTGTCTGTCTGGTCACATCCCTGTGACAGCTTAGCTTCACTCTTCACTGCTTTGGGAGTATGTCCCAGAAGTGGGTTCTCTGGGTCAAAGGTTATGAGTATCTTCAAGGTTCCTGCTACAGACTGCTATGGTTGCTCAGAAGGGTCTTCGGAGGATCCAACTGCAAGCAAATACGGGTGCTGGCCAGGGAGATGACTCAAGGGCTACAGCATATGCTTTACATATGGGAGCCCTGGGTTCATGGCCAGCACTGCCTGGGTTGGCCTGGGTTGGCTCCTGAGCAGATGCACTGGGGTTTGGCTCCCAGCACTGCTGGAGGGTAGAAAGAGAGGGAAGGGGAGGGAAGAGTATGGGAGAGGAAGGGAGGGGAGAGCAAGTGCTTTCATAGGCATCCTGGTGGGCCTGTGAAAAACCGCTGGGTTTTCTCCTCAGAGAGCTATTATAGAACTTTCGGTCTCTGCACAGCACAGGAGCAAATTCAGGTGCTTTTCACCCTTTCCGTCTTTGCGTGGGAGCTCCAAGATGCAAATGAGAAGCTCCAGAGAGAATCAAATTCCCCCCCCCCCAGCAGCAGCTTCTAATGTGATCCAAATGAAGGATCAGTCCTTTCTCTTTTGGTTTTAAAGTGTGCAAGGTCTTGAGACAGAGCTCAGTTCATCTAGGCTGAGGCATTTTCCAACCACATCCCCCTCATGGTCACGAGACAGGGGTGCCTGATGGAACCCCAGAAAGTTCATACCTGGTTTATTCCTCATTTTCTTCTGAGAGCGGCAGGGCTGAGGGACATCAGCGTACGCAAATACCTTTTTTCTACACTTCCCAGCATTTCACCACTGAAATTTTGAGAAACACAACTAAGGAAAGAGATAGTTCCAGAGGAAGGCAGGTCCACAGGTAGATGGGAATCCCCAGTGTCTGGGCTTACGAGGGCCCAAGTGGCCCTTTCAAACCAAGACCAGGCTAACAGAGGGGAGAAAACAGAGGGGAGATGTGTAGGGCCAGAAGGTGCTAGGTTGAGGAACTGCAAAATCAGAGACGTGCCTTTTATTTATTTTATCTTTTTTAGAAGTCCAGTGCACTATCCCCTGCACTATTATTTATCTTTTTAAGTGCCCAGTCTCACTAAGCCAAAGGTTCTGCCTCCTTCCACCAGAGTCGGTCCATCTGGCGCCCCTCACCCCATCTCTCTAAAGAGAATCACCCACAAGCCAGAGATAATAATGTACTATTATTCAATAGTACCTATTCATGAAATATAAGTAACCCTTCCACTGCCAGGGCAAGACAAGGGACACTGATCATGTCCTCATTCGCCATCAACACACTCCTTTAACGTAGCCTTACTGAACATCAACTTTTTAACTTTAACAAAGGGGGCTGCTCAGCAGTCACATCCACTCCCCAAATCTGCCACCAGTTAAAAAAAAAAAGCTACTCCAGCTGTAGCTCTTTTCCCGAAAAAAATACTGAAGTCCCTGAACAAAAATGATGACCTCTCAGTACCTGTACTGCAAACTAAAATGCACAAAAGGAGAAAGAGAAAGAAGAAAAGTGCCATAGAGGCAAGCAGGGTGGGGGTGGGGAGGGAGGGCTGGGTGCAGGTGTGAGGGAGGGAAACTGGGAACAGCAGTGATGGGAAACGTACTGGAATATTGTAGCACTCAAACCCAATCATGAGCAACTCTGTAACAGTCTCTCTCACTATGGCTCAATAAAATGGGGGATGGGAGGATGCTGCAGAGATAGCACAGAGGGTAAGACACTCACCTTGCACACTGCTGACCTGCGTTCAATCCCCAGCATCCCTGAGCACTGCCATGAGTGATCCCTGATGCATACCCGGAGTAAGCCTTGAGCACCACTGAATGTGGCCCCAAAACAAAACCTTTCAATAGAGACCAGGCAGAGAGTTCAGATTGCTGGGATACGTGCCTTGCATACAGAAGATTAGAGCTTAAGCTCTATACCATCACATGCCTCGCATACAGAAGACTAGAGCCTAAACTCTATACCATCGCTCCAGCCCAAGAAGCCAAATTTTAATGAACATTCTCAAGTGAGCTTTCATGGTTCACCATCCTCTTTTCAGAACAAAATGACCCACTTTCCCTTAGACACTGTCTTTCAAAGAATGAGCAGAAAGCACCTCACAGCTGTACCTGAAGATCACGCCAGGGCCTGCTGCTGGGCAAAGTCACCCAACTGAGAAACACTGATCTCAGACCCTGAATTTGATCCCAGGCACCACACAGCCCCATCCCCACCCAAGGACACTCCCACAATCCTGCTGCACCCAATGACAGTTAGATCAAGTATTGCCATTTGCCATTTTTTCTCTCCCATGATGCTTTGGGGTCACAGAGATATTTGGTCCAAGTGACATTATACCTCTGCTAGAAACAGGAAACCAGATCTCCCAGGCTGGTGAGCACTGGGGCTGGCCCCATGTCTCTCCAACCCACCTCTAAAAGGTCTCACTGTCTGCTTATGACAGTGGACCCACCTCAATGATCCAGAGCCTCCCCTCCCTGGCAGAGCTTCCTTCTTTCCATGAGTTATCTCTTACCCAACTCCTGTGTGGGTGGCTCTGGGTAACTCATCACACCTCACCGGGCCTCTCCTGTCCATCTGAACAGGTTCTCACCTTGAGCTTCACCAGAAGGACTCCCAGACGAAAGTGTCGTGGGGCTGAGCAATTTTGCACTGTGCACAGGTGGGCCACCAGGCAGCCACGTCCAGCGAGGAGACACTTCCTCTTTACTCCCACCCCCAACACAGGCCATGCAAACTCTGTTGCTTCTACAGATAATGGCCTGAGGAAGGCAGGGAAAGACCGAACCATGTGATATTCAGTGTTGTTCCTCCTAGGAGGGTCCCACCACAGCACACCCAGAATCGGCCAAGGAGGCACCTGGAAAGGATATTACTGCGTGGGGGTTGACGAAACGGGGTGGTGGGTGGTGGATTCACTGCATCAAAATCACTTGAGAATGTTCATTAAATTTTGGATTATTGGGCTGGAGGCGATAGTACAGGGTTTAAGGCACTGGCATTGCATTTGACCAACCCCCCACACTTACCCTGTCTCTACCTCCCACGCCCAAGCACCACCAGGAGTCACCGCTGAGCACAGAGGCAGGAAAAGCCCTGAGCAGCGGGGTCTGGCTCCAAAACAATAAGTGGACTCTTGGGGCAGTAGCTGGCCCAAGGGGTTGCAGCACCTACCATCCATGCACGAGGCCCTGAGTTGAATCCCAGGAACCCCATGCTCCTCCCAGCACAACTGGGTGTGGCCTTGGCAGTCCCTAGGATGACTCACTGAGCCTCAAACTTTCAGGTCGACAGAGCCAGGCAAGTAATCTGTGGAGTGGCCCGGGCCTCCTGAGCACTGTTGGGGTGATCTCACCAATACGCAAGATCTTGACCTCCCCCAGAAAGCTCAAGACCCAACGTATAAAACAAAGGGGTATCAGTTATAAACGGAATGACATGGAGAGTATCTTGCTGAGTGAAATAGTTAGAGGGAGCGGGAAGACATGGAATGATTGTACTCGGTTGTGAGATATGAAAAAACATGCAATAAGACTAATACCCAAGGAGAGTAAGGCCAGGAGGATCAGTCCACGGTTGGAAGCCTGCCTCAAGAAGGCAGTCAGGATAGAGAAGGGAACACTATGACGATGATAGCTGGGAATGATCACTCTGGGTAAGAACTGCATGCTGAAAGTAGGTAAAGACAAACCTAATAACCTTTCAGTACCTGCACTGCAAACCATAATACCCAAAAGGAGGGAGGGAAGGAGGGAGGGAGAGAGAGGGGGAGAGAAGAGAAGGAAAGTGCCTGCCACAGAGGCAGGCTGGAGGATGAGGGGTGGTGGAAGGGAATCAGGGACACTGGTGCTGGGTAATATGCGCTGGCAGAGGGATGGGTGTTGGAACACTGTATGACTGAAACCCAACTAAGAACAGCTTCATAACTGTTTATCTCATGGTGATTCAATTAAACAAAATTAATTACATTTTTTAATTATAATTAAGAAAATAATACTGGGAAGCAGTAATACAGGTTCTCTGGCCAGTTCTGAAGAGGGGCTGAAAACGGACGTCGTCCATTAATCCAAGCAAAGGTAACACTTATTTTCTCAAGTCTAAGATTTCCTTCCAATTGCCCCCCAACACAAGGCCCAAGGATCATCCTTTCCTCCTTATCTTGTACTTGTGGGGTGGGGGGGCGCACAAGCAGAGTAGCATGGCGGATGCATTTCTACTGACAGATGTCCTAACATCAAGAATCGGTTTCACTCAGACTTGACCCCAAAACCTCACCACTCAAATTAGCCCGAGCAATACTTGGAAAAACAACCTCTGACCTCTGAAGACCCTCTATGCTTCTCTCTCCCCCAACCAACCCATGCTGACAAGTCAGTCAGTGGTTCCAGGCAGGGCTGGGTGCCAGGATGCTAATCCCAGAGGTTGTGTAGGAAAACCAGCACCTTTCCCAACAGCACCATGTGAGGGCAGCGTCTGCACCTTGGTAGTTCTGGAGAGATGAGGGGAGGTGGAGGGGGCTATCAACCCTGTTTGAGGCTCACAGAAGAGGCAGTAAAAGCAAGAGGCAGTGCACAGAATTCGGTACAAGATGTCTCAATTCCGGGTCTACTGCTTGTCAGCCCCGACGTTTTCTGAGTTTCCTCATGTGTAGAAGGGAAAGCTGGCAAAAAATGAAACATGCAAAGTACACGCTCAAGAAGGGAGAGTGCCGGGCTGCAGCGAGAGGACAGCAAGCAGGGTGTTTGCCTTGGATTTGCTCCCCTGTACCCACTATGGTTCTTCTTCTTCTTTTTTTTTTTTTTTTTTTGCTTCTTGGGTCACACCCGGCGACATTCAGGGGTTACTCCTGGCTCAGGCTCAGGAATTACTCCTGGTGGTGCTCGTGGGACCATATGGGATGGCTGGAATAGAACCCAGGTCGGCTGCGTGCAAGGCAAACGCGCCCTCCCGCTGGACTATCACTCCCCCCCCCACCTCCCCCCATGTTTCTGAGTCTGCCAGGAGGGGATTCCTAAGCACAGAGTCAGGAGTAAGTCCTGAGCACTGCCGGATGTAGTCTCCAAAAAAATTTAAAAAAGAAGGGGGCTGGATTGATAGCACAGTGGATAGGATGTTTTCTTTGTAAACGGTTGACCCAGGTTTGATCCCTGGCATCCCATATGGTCCCGGAGCACTGTCAGGAGTAATTCCTGAGTGCAGAGCCAGGAGTAACCCCCGAGCATCACCGGGTGTGACCCCCCAAAAAAGAGAAGGGAGAATTCTTGTGATAGGCAAACCATCCCTCCCAAAATATACCCTACATCATAAAACTCACAGGTGGCTGATCACAAGAGCCTCATCATCAAGTAGACTCTGGGAACTTTGGAAAGCCCAGCTCAGAAACGCTGCCCCAGAGTCGAAAGGACCCACTGAATGCCTGGCCTGGGGAAGGCCTGGTATGATCCCCAGAAACCACTTGGCCCCCAAAAATCGCCAAGGCAGGACTAGCCTCTGAGCACCACCAGGCCAAAACAAGAAGTGCTCCCTTCCTGTCCACGTCCTGCTCCCCTCCATCCCAGGTGGATGCCAGAAATAACCGAGCAGTATCACTCTGCTTTCGTGCACGCCCCTGCCCCCTTTGATCACTGCACGCCCTGGCTGCCCTCTCTGGCACTCCGGAGGGCAGTTATTGCGCAGGAACTCAGGGTTGGGTGAGAGGGAGAAGCAGACATTTCAGATGTCATAGCCCGAGTTCCACTTCCACCTTGTCTTCTACGTTCCACCTCAACTGGTTTTACCTAAAGCAGGGCCAGTAGTTTTCAGAAGCAGAAGGACTCCCTCCCTCATCTACTCCACGCTGCCTTGGCTTCCAGGTGCCAGCCCGTGGCTTATGAATGGGGACGAATGATGGCCTATGAGACCCTGAGGCCTGAAAGCAGACTACAGGGATTTCCTGATTCAAGAACCATAACAAGCTTTAAAGCAGGCACTGTGATGCGGGGCCAGCTGTATCAAGTTCAAAGAAATTCATCAGTTAGGGGGTCAGGACTGCCCTGCTGGTGTTCAGGGGACTGACACCTATAGTCAGGGATTCAAACCAGGCTTAGGACACTGCAGCCTCATGTAAGGCAAATGCCTTCCCTCCTGTACTATCTTTCCAGCCTTCCCCTAATTATTTATCCAGTGCTGGCTCAGCAAGGGGATATGATGTACCCATATTCACTCAAGTACTTCTCTTAGCAATGCAGTGTAATGGCATTTGCTGAATGGCCACTGGGCTCACAGTTCACATAGTAAACCATGGCAGAAGGCGCTAGTAAGCAAAGTTTAAAGGGTGGAGCTTCCCTTCCTCCTGCCCAAATCTCTTCCCATCCTGACCTCTGCACTCCACCATCTACATCCCTTACCATGCTGTGGGCAGGGGAGAGGCAGACAGGGGCCGGCACTCCCAGGCTGCCGCTTCCCCATGCTTTTCACCCTGGACAGAAGGGAAAGTCCCTCTTGCTGTACCAAAGGGACATCTGAGGCACCTTCTTGGCTGGGGAAGGCTGTCCCCCACCCCCGCCCACACTCCAGCTGTTGCCCTGGGCTCTGAGCTTGGTGCTAAGGCACAGCTGGAGCCCATGAGGCCCTGGGAAAGGCCTGGCTGAGAAGCCAGAAGCTCTGGGGCTCCAGTTCTGACTCGGCCTCTAGAGGAAGAGGCTTCCCCCTCCGGTCCCAGTTCCCTCATCTGCTCGGGGTGAGGACCAGGCGGCTGAGGCCTGAAACCAAGCATGAGTTTCCTGCTCGTCCTTCCAGACCACAATCACGTGTGAAGGCCTGTCCACATCTCTCTGCTTCCCTTTCTTCCGTTCTGCCACCACCCCCACCCCACCCACTAGAGCCTCCAGGCTCTCCTGGGCCCCTGAAGCACGCTATTCAGACCCATGTCCGCATAAAGGGGGCTTTGGGTGTCTTCTTTTAGTTTTGTTTTTGGGCCACACCAGGGGGTGCTCAGAGCTTATTCCCGGCTGTGCACTCGAGGATCAGTCTTGGTAGGCTCGGGGACATTATGGGATGCTTGGGATGGAATCCAGGCCTGTCCCATGCAAAGCAAGTGCTCTGCCTGCTCTACTATCTCTCCTGCACCAAGGAGGGGGTTTCTCCTCTCAGCTCTACCTTTCCTGCCCCCACCCATGTTTTCCCAGTAGGCTGTCCTGGAACTATACCAGTTTGCCAAATGTGTTTTAGGCATTTCTGCCTCCCCACATTTATCAAGTTCTCAGCTGCCTCAGAGTCTTCAGAATCTAATTCAGATCCATGTCCGCAGACTCAGCCCAGGTCCTGGGTGAGCAAGGCCAGGTGGGCGATGACTCCTGGGGGCTGGCTGGGAAGAGGAGCAAATCTGCACCCACCTGCAAGACCCGAGGCAGCACTTGCAAGGGAATCCCAGAGAGTTTTGGAGACACACACTGCTCCAGCAGGTCCAGCTCTGAGGGACCCTTGCCCCACCAGCCCCCACCTACAATCCGACCACCACGGGGGCCCCAGCAGGACTCACACCAACACAGCCCACACTCAACCAAAGGAACTTTCTTCTTCTCCTTTCTTCTCCTTTCTTCTTCTCCTTCTTCTTTTTTTTTAACCATACCTGGCGGTGGTCAGGGCCTACTTCTGGCTCTGTGCTCAGGCTCACTCAGAGAAGGTTCAGGGGATGACGGTGCAGGGGATCAAACTGAGGCAGCTGCATACAAGGCGAAGCTCTTTAACAGGTGCACTATTGCTTTGGCCTGCCAGAGCCTCCTAAGAGACTCCATGGCCTTCTCCAAGCCCAGGCAGCTTCAGGAGCACTGAGGCCTCACCTCCCTAATTGTGTGCACTTGGCTGCCCCTGCCCTGCCCACCCACCAAGCTCCATAAAGGAGCAACTGCACAGCAGCCAAGACCTGAACCCTGGCTATGTGGGCCCAGATGCTCGTTGCTCTTTTAGGGGGAGGGGACACACAGGGGTTTCTCCTGGCTTTGCCTTCAGGAACTTCTCCTGGTGGTTCTCAGGGGACCATATGGGATGCTGGAGATCAGCTGCATTCCAGGCAAGCAAGAATAGCCCCTGGACTATGTCTCCAGCCCTCCTCTGTTGCTCCTGTGGCTCATTCCATCTTGAGCGAATTGGGACAGGCCCCAAAATCCTCAGTTCTCCAATAAGCCCTGCATGGCCAATAAGCCCTCTCATGGCCCCAGGTTCCCTCAAATATTTATAAAAACCACTCTGGGTAATACTTCTTCAAGCACATCACCCATTGACTTCAATTCTTTATATATTTGCGAACATGATGTCTCCTTCCCTTGGAGCAGATGCCAATAAGCTAAGTCTTTGGAGAGGAAGCGGGAAAGTCAACAGGACAAAACGTGAACTCAACTAACTCCCCAAAATACTCTTCCTGACAGCTCCAGGGAAGCACTGACTGACCAGTTGACAGCTCTCAGGCCAGCCCAGGGAAAGCACACCCCGATCTGGGGCAGCCTGGAAGCTCCAACTTCAATCTAGAGAGAAAGGTCAAGCACAGGCTCCGTTCCCAATGGGAACTGACCTCCCAGTGCAAGGCCAGAGAGACTAAGGTAGAGACAGAGCGGGCCTCCAAATTGGGAGAAAATGAACAACTGCCCGGCACCTTCAGTGTATGCACTTGCTCAGTGGGCCACAATCACATACTGTGGCAATTTTTATCCCTCATCTGAAAGATGAAGGTGGCCCAAGTTAAGAAGAAACATTATACTCAAGGTACCAGGGCTCATGAGTACCACAACCAGGAGATGAACCCAGATAGTCTGGCCCCCAAAAGCCATCAGCGGGCCACCATCACAGAATCTCACAGAATGGCAGAAAATAACAGGGAAAATGGAACCGCTCCTGCATGCTTCTCTACAACTGTCATGAGCTTTCTTTAACCTGGTGAGGCCCATCTTCCCCTTTTAAGACCATCAGATGCTTGATTCATAAAGTTCTACTGAAGCAACAGGAAGTCTACATGCTTAGAACCTAGGGAAGTTGTGTCTCAGCCAAAAGCAGGAAGGAGTCCATGAGAACGTTAAGACGATCTGAAACGAGCAGCACAGGCACAGAAAAACCAACCTTTATGAGATAAAGGAGAAAGAAAATGGATGAAACCCAGATGATAACGATTTGTTCTTTATGCAACCTTTGCCATCAAGGGTCCCAGCAGGGAAGGAGAAAAGAAATGAAAATCAGCATTACTCTTCTCCGCCAATATTCTTTCCTTGGGAAACTCCGATTAAAGTTTGAAAAGAAAGACGGTGTGCTACTGAGATGGCTCCATAAGCCAAAGCCAATACTCAGCATATTGGAGCCCTGTGTTCAATTCCTGGCACTGCGTGGATGCCTGAGCACTACCTGAATGACCCCTGGCACATAGCAAGAATTAGGGCCCCAGCAGACCTGGGTGGGGTCCAAAACCCACCAAAAAAATGAGAAGTGTTAATCTGAATCTTTGAAACTATTACCCAACAGCAAAAGAAATGAGGGCCAGGAGGACTGGCCTACAGTTGGGTGTTTGTCACAAGCGGGAAAGGAGGAGAGGGCAGTTACGATAGAGAAGGGACCACTATGACAATGACGGTTGGAAATGATCACTCTGGACAAGAATTGAATGCTGAAAGTTGGTAGAGACATACGTGATAACCTTACAGCACTGTACCACAAACCATAATGACCAAAAGGAAAGAAAAAGAGAGAGAGAGAGAGAGAGAGAGAGAGAGAGAGAGAGAGAGAGGTGGAGGTGGGGGTGGAGGGGGAGGGTGGAAGGAGGGAAACTGGGAGCATAGGTGGTGGGAATGTAGAAATGTGCACTGGTGAAGGGACGGGTGTTGAAACATTATATGACTGAACCCAATCATGGACAACTTTGTAACTATCTCATAGTAATTTAACTAATAGTATTATTATTTTAACCTGCTAAGAAACACAGGAGATGGGTGAGCTGGGGTGGAATTATTTTGCCTGTTTTGAATGAGGAGAAGAGGGTTTCTGAGTGCCTCGGACTCTGTAAGGATACACAGAGCCAAGGGCAAACATACTTATTTTTTAGGGGGAAGGGTGTTGAGGCCACACCCTGTGATGCTCAGGGCTTATTTCTGGCTGTGATCATGGGTCACTCCTAGTGGTACTCCAAGAAACATACGGCGTTGTGCCAGGAAGTGAACTAGAGTTGGCACATGCAAGGCAAACACCTCAAGCCCGTACTATCTCTCAACCCCAAAGTGCACTAACTTCATATCTGATTTTTCACCAACATTACACTGCCTTTACTTTTAATGTTTCCTTTGTATTGAGGTTCTGTAATTTACAATCGTGTTAGAGATGGTTTCTCATGCACACAACTCCAGCAACACACCCATCACAAGTGCACCCCACCTCCCTTCCCCAAGGACCCCAATGAGCCCCCTTTCAACAAATCCCCACACACTCACATCAACTCAATTGTGTGTCTCAGTTCTCCCACTGAGTTGCCTTTGACCCTTTGTTGCATACCTTTAGGTCCCACACATGAGTGAGCTCATCCTTTATCTTTCCCTTTCATTCACTCAGCATAACAACCTCTCGTTCCACCCCTGTAGCAGCAAACTGCATGATATGGTTCTTTTTAGAGCTGCATACTATACCACTGTGACACTGGCTTTTCACAATACTATTCCACGGAAGATGGCACCACCCAAGACTGACCAACACCTAGACGACCAAAGCCACAAGCCAATGTCTCCTCATTCAAGATGACAGCCAAGTCAAGCATGAGGTCACACACTCCTAACCCCAAACTTCCCCCACCCCATCAAAGTCCCTGGATCCAAAGTTAATTACTGTCAGAAACTGGAATTCCCCAATGGGGGAATCATGACATACTTGGGAAGAACCAAGTATGAGGTTCTTGACAGGCTAAGCTGCCGGCGTAGAGGTGAGAAAGAATGCACACCACAGAATCCAGGACATCATCAATCCTTTGCTCTTTCTGCCAAACGGGGCCGAGCAATAGTACAGCAGGGAGAGAGCTTGCCTTGCATGTGACTGACCTGGATTCAATCCCTGGCATCACATATAGTGGCCCCAGCACTGCCAGGAGTGATCCCTGAGCACAAAGTCGGAGGAAAGCCCCGAGCACCAAGGGCTGTTACACAAACAAAACCCTGTACTGTGCATTCAGAAGCTTGGGGAGAAGACTTGGGTGAGACTCTTGAATATGACACTGCCCGCTGGACTTAGGCCAAAGGTATCTCCCTCCGGCTCACAAAATGGAAACAAAAGCAGGGACCTCACAGGTAACCGTGGCCCTTCCAGGATTTAAAAATGAACCTGCACATGCTCCCCGGCAGCTGGCGCCTGCTGGGTGGTACCTGTTACTGCCTCCTAAAATAAGAGCAATGGCACATCTCCTGCTCTCCAGAGGTGGAAAAACAAACCCTGGGGAAACCACAGAGCTAACTCAGGAAGC